>CM038219.1:136505089-136603725 GCA_021442155.1 Cymbidium sinense
AATGAAATGGTAGGAATAGCCCTCTCCCCACTTTCCATAGCGTCGAGCTCTATATGGAAGGATTTTGGTACAAACTCCAACCACCACTGGCGGTAAGGTCATTAAGGGATTAACTCCCCTTGGCCTTGTGAACATGTTGGGATGTTCATTTTAGAGGGCCAAGAGTTCTTTGCTTGGTTTTTCCTCTTGGCTGATCCTCCCTTCTCTCTTTCTCCCTTTTCTTTTTCTTCTTCTCCTCCTCTCTTTTTCCCCTTAGCTCTTTCTCTTCAATTCCCTCTTGGATTTTTCCTTGATTGCTGGCCTTCACTTGAAGGCAGCCTTCACCTTGGGAGGTGGCTTTTCTTTTCTTTCATTATTATTATTTTTTTGCATGAAGAGAGGGAGTGGGTGACGTATGGTGCATGAGAGATGAGAGTTTTGGTTTCTCCTTTCTTTTTCTTCTCATTTTATATTTATTTTTTTTATTTTCATTTTCCATTTTTTTATAGCATCATCACTAATGTATGGCTACCCATTTCTAAACTCAAGTGAACTTGAGCTTATCTTTGAATCCATTTGACTTGGGTAGTTTGAACTCAAATCAAATGCATGAATTCTGTGATGTTTGGATTTTCATTTCAATTTAATTTATTTGAATTATTTTGGTTAATCCAAATTGATCATTTGAATAGTTTAATTCAAGTTGATCCCCTTGTTAACCTAGATTAATAACTTGAGTTGGTTAACTTAGATTGATCACTTGGGTTGAGTCCAAATCATATGTATTGATTCAAACTTGATCCAATTTAAAATAAATTCAACGGAATTTGAATTTAAATTTAATTTAGATTTTAATCATTTTAGATTAATGATTAATTAATTTTGAGTTTAATTAATTGATTTTGAATTTTTTTCAATTAAATTTCAATTTGAATTAACTGGTTTTGATTTGAGTGAATCCAAATTGAAAATTTAAGTTGATTCCCTAAGACACTAAGTGTACCCCAAGTACAATTAGAAATTTCTAATTAAAAATTAGAACCTCTTAATTATTGATTTAAAGTTAATATTAACCTCATTCAAAAATGAGGTCAACAATTTCCCCCTAATCCATAAGCATATATTTTTTGTTTATATGTTTGCGTGGACCATGTTGGTGTGTGAGGGACCACACTGATAAGGGGCTTATATCAGCCTAGTCCTATCTTAGACTTACTAGACCAAGGGAGAATCTTCACATCTGCAAAATGGATTCTCCAACCATAGGGGTGGCTACTAGGAAAGGGAGACTGTCCAATCCAAAAGTAACCCAGGTAGTGTTTAAATGGAGTCGCTAAGGATGTGATCCAAATAGAGTCCCCACAAGAGAGGTGCCGCTAGGGGATTTATCTAGACCCTGTAAAACAAATCCTATAGGTATACGGTGGCCAACTCTGGGAGAAAGCTTGTAGAATTATATCTGATATGAGTGGTGTATCCACCGGGTGGGTCACCGTCTGCATGGTGATAACCAACCAACCTAAGGTTCCCGTTAGTTTGTGATGATCAATCTGAGAAGAATGCTTGTTAACTTATATCTTCAAAGATGAAAATAATCATCAGGATAATCTATCATCGGTGAGATAGAAACTATCTGACCCAGGGTGGCTACCAAGTGGGGAGTCCCATGTAAGGACTAGACCTAGGCTTGCAGTAGTCGGGAGGAAAGGCGCTACTAGGGGACTTATCCTAAATCTCAAATATACTCGACCCATTTAGTGCATGATGGCTAACTCAACAAGAAAGCATGTAGGCTTACATCCTCTTAAACAAAGTCAACATGAGGTAGCCTATCAGCCGCGCAGTAAGGCCTACCAAACTAACAAGGCACTCATCAATTTGCAATGGTCAAGTTAGGAAGAAAGCTTATAGACTTACATCCTCCAAATAAATATCCATTAGTGATATATTAGCAAGATGTCACCAACTAGAGCTAATAATAAGTGAGTGTCATAATGGGCATTATCCCACATCAAAATACCATGATAAAAGATATGTGTTTATTTTATATGTGTGTTTGTGTTGGTTGGCATTTTGTTGCTAAATGATAGGATGCCACTTGGGTTCCTCACACCTACCCTAAACACATCATGACAGATTTGCAAACAAAAGATGTTTCTCACTAATATGAAGAGATGGAATTTAAGATGAAAAAAATTTTATTGATAATTGTCTTGAAATAATATAGATAATATTTTTTAGTTAGAGCCCATTGATTGGAAGCATTGGGCACTCTCCCTTACAATTTATAAGCTAATAGGATCTTACTTGGTAAGCCTTCTCTATGGAAAAAGGGCAATCCCAAGTGGGTTCAAACTTGCCTCCCATCTTTCAATGGGCAATAATTGGTCTCTTGAGAACTAAAACAATCTCTCCTACTTGAAAAGCTCTAGGATGGACCAACTCTTTATGAGCATGAATCATTTTGGCTTTGTATAACTCGAGGTTCTGGCATGCCTAGAGGTGTCTCTCCTCCAAACCTTTGAGTTCTTCTAACTGAACTTGACATTCTACTCTGTTGTGATCTTACTACCCACAACTATCCTTAATGATGGGAGTTGGACATCTAAAGGTAGAACTACTTCAAAACCATACACGAAGGATAAAGGGCTAGATTGAGTTGGAATTCTGATTTAGTGCAGTAAACCCATAAGTCTTCAACTAACTGCTCATGCCATTGTCACTTGTTGTCGTATAGTGTCTTCTTTAATATCCAGATGAGAGTTTTGTTGAGGGCTTATTGTAAGCCATTTTCTCTTGGGTGATAGATGGTAGAGTATCTCTGATCTATGTAATGCCTCTGGGCAAAGATATTAATTTTGGTGCTCTTGAATGCGTACATTATCGATATAATTTGTGAGGCACCCCAAACCTATATATATGGTTTTCTAAAAAATTTAACCACATGAAGTTGTGACCTCTGAGTGGGATTGCCCTCCACTTGGAAAAGTAGTCGCTGGCGTAGAATGAACCATGACCCTTGAAGGAGGGTCATCAAGCCCACCATATCGATACCCCAACACTCAAATGGCCATGAGGCCAATGTAGGATGTAGAATGCTAGATGGTTGATATAAGAGAATACCATGCACCTGACATTGGTGGCATCTCCTGGCTATGTTCATCCTGTCTATGATCATCAGAGGCAAATAGTATCCTAGTCTCTTGATCTTGGCTTTCATCTTTGGATCGATTGATGCACTCGTGATAAACCAAAGTGTACCTGATCACGATCTTGCTTCATGCTTGTCCAAACAACGTAACCACATATGATCAAGGACTACCAAGATAAGGTAATCTACAGAGCGTAGGAAAGGGCTATTTGCTTCACTTGATCTGATAGTGATTTCTTTTAAGGTAGTTTACCCATATTTAGATAATCCATGAATGGTTACCTCAAATCTAACTCCTCATCCTTTTTGGCAACAGCAACCTCCCCTTCAAGAGAGAGTTTCGATGAGTTCAACAAGCATAAGACTGTCTATTTTTGACCCTTATTGGTATGGACTCATCTTCCAAACATGCCAACTCTTTGGCAAGCTTAATGCATCTGCTATACATTCTCTCCTCAAGAATCTTATGAGATGGTAACCTCGGGATTTGGCCAAGAGCTCCATAATGTACTTATGGTAGTGATGGAGCTTAGGCTTTAGAACTTTGTAAGACCCAATAATTTGGTTGATAACTAGCTGAGAATCCATGAAGATGTTGATACTTTAGATGCATAATATAATGGCTAACTCTAGATCGGCATTCAAAGCATCATATTTGGCTTCATTATTGATGCATGGATTAGATAGGTGATATGAGAATCTCATCATATCGTGGTATGGAGTTAGGAGAACTATTCCAACTCGCTTTCCTAGAAGAGTAGATCGGTTCTTCTCCTTTTGAAAGGAAGCCGCACCATCAAAATACATTTTTTCAGTGGTGAATGCTAGTGTCTACTAGGTTCATGATTTGTTCATTGGGGAGGTCATCACTAAGCTGTGAATCAACAGGAAGTGGGTGTGATACTAAGAAATTTGCTAGTGCACATCCTTTCACTGCACGGAGGGTTACGTAAGTGATGTCAAATTATGACAAAATCATGGACCAATGTGCCAACCATCTAGATAATGTTGGTCGGTCATGAGATATTATAGTGAGTTGATCCTAGATATATGGTTCACCTTATGAAAAAAGCATGTAGTCATAGCTTTTGGGATGCAAAGATTAAAGCTGTAATACTTTTCAATAGGTGATAGTTTGCCTCGAGGATGAGATGATGACCGAGATAGAGTGGATTCTCTTTCCCTCATCATTTGTTTGGGCCAATAAAGTGCTAAGGAAATCATCTAATGTGTCATATAGTATCGAGCATGTCCGAAAGGGGCTAGAACTAGGGACTATGTGCTTGATATCTTGAAGGCTTCACATCCCACTTGAACTTGGAATCCTTTGATAAGTGTTAAAATGGCGTGCACCTTCCTAATAGGTTGAAAATGAAGCATCTTAGATATGCCAACCCCTTGAAATGATCTCGAAATGAGTTAGACTTTTAGGGGTGGGAGATTTAATATCTCCTTGATCTTCTCTAGAATAATTTCTATTCCACCATGCTAGACAACAAATCTGAGGAATTTTCTTAAAACTACTTTGAATGCACATTTCAGGGGATTCATTTTAAGGTTAATTTGTCATTGGAAAAGTACTCAAGTTAAAGAGATGGTCTTCCTTTTCTTTACTTTAACTACAAGATCATCGATGTAACATTCGACTTGATGATGAATGAGTTCATCGAAGATTAGAGTCATAACCCGCAGGTATGTATCACCGCATTTTAAGGCCGAAGGCATGCCCTATAGCAAAAGATTCATCGAGGTTTGAAATGCAAAGATCTCTTTCATCCTTAGCGGCCATCTTTTTTATTATAACCGATAAGCTATCCATGAAAGAGAAGACTACACGAGATGAGGCAATGTCCACCATCAATTCTGGTATTGGTAATGGAAATTCATCTTTTGGACAAGCCTTATTCAGATCCCTAAAATCGACGCACATGCAAATTTGGCCATTCTTTTTCTTATCTGGAATGACACTGGCCAACTAGGTAGGACATTTTTCTTCCCTGATAAAGCCAGTATCGATCAATTTCTTGACTTCAAAAATGACCTGCTATTCAATGTCTAATTTCATGCATGGAGCTTGCTTGATAGGTTAGATAGTTATATTACTAGTTTATGAACTACTTAGAAGATGAAATAGTCATCTCTTCATAACTCCATACATAAGTCAAACTCATAATAGTCTAACTATGTCATTGGTTTCAATATCATTCAATAACAAATTGATGTAAGTCAGAGATGGATTATCTATAGTTCTTAAGTTGACTTCTTCGAGCTTGTTGATGGTTGACCTGATCTCCTCATTGAACTTTGAAAGTGCATCCTTACCTTTAAAGTCATTTGGATCATTTGATGTTTCTAAACACACTTCCTCATATGAGTTAGCATGATTTGAAAAGAACCTATCAGATTCCAAATGATTGGTGATGACTAGGAAATGGTTGTCATCATCGACTGGACCCACTATACTGAATCCTACTCCTAGTCTTGATTGAGGATGTCTACTTTGGTTGTCCCATAACCTTTCAAAGTAGTTTGATCTATGTTTAGACCAAGTATGTGGAATTAATCCCTTCTTTGAGATTACACAAGGTGAATACCAATCAAAAGATAATTGTATTAAATATTTTATGAATCATCCTCAAGTTCTACATCGCTTCTTGACTTGAGGATGATACTCCCAAAAGAACCTCTTCATTTTCCCATCTGTGATGACTTAGGGGCTTCCTAACTACCAAACACTTAACTTTCTGAGGAAAGTGAAGTTAGAGCTAAGGTTTCCAACTAACTCCTGACTATCTCATATGCAGACTTGGATACATTTATGCTTTGCTTTGGAGTCTGGTCTTTATCACTATCATGCTCAAATGTCACCTCGAAAGGGATCCGCTATTGAGAAGAGTTGGTGTAGTAACCACATAAGACTCATCCTAGATTCTAAGTCTATGTGGAAGATGTACTCTGGTGACATACCTTCTATTGCAGCAATAGAGGCTTTCCACCTTAGGGGTCACCTCAACTATCCTCTCACCTCAATGGAGGTCGTCATCCTACCCATATGTTCAATGGAGTAACAAAATGTGTGTGGAATCTAATGTCACTCTATATCATCCTGAGTCCATGTCTTGCTCTCTTTTATTTTTTTTTCTTTTTCTTTTACTTTTTCTATATTTTTTCTTTTTATTTTCTTTCTTTTGTCCCTATCTTGGATCTTGACTAGATTCAGAGAATGGACTTGTTGGGGGAAAAAATAGTTGCATCATTATATCCCAACCTCATGAAGTGTGAAGGGTTTGAGATCTCTTTGACACAAGACTCAATTCCACCTCTCATGAACTTCATCCACTAATGTGAGAGGGTGGAACTTGTTCTCATAACACTATGGAGCCTAAGGCCCTCTTGCCTTATTCATTAAATCCTCTCAACATCATCCTCTCCTTTTGAGTTTAGAGATGTTGATCCTCAAGTAGGCAAGGGTTCTTAAATTGATAATGTTGACTGATGCACCTTGGTCAATTAGAACTCTTGATATCCTATATCTATCAACGTCCACTGTAATGTAAAGATGGAATTTGTGCTTGGTCATTTCTAAAAGTAAGTCTTCATCACTGAGTGTAACTCTTAAGATATCCTTGAGCTATGTGCCTCTTCTCTTCATTAGCGTTAAAGCTAAGCATATCTCTGGATCAAGGAGTGCCATGACTAGAGATTCCCTCATCTCTTTGGATAAGACAACGACATCATCTATTCTTAGTTTAGTTGGAAACTTTCTAAGATGTGCTAGGATGTTATAATCAACTTTGACTTGGTCCTCCACAAGCATATCCAAGGGTGGAGCATCATATGGGGGTGTTATCTCACTAGAACCAATGACTTGTTTACCCTTATCCTGAGGTGCTATCCTAGGAGGTAGAACTTTGCCACTGCACAGGTTGACTTCATTGACTTCTTGAAATGATGAACTTGTGGAAAGTTCTACCTTCTCATCAAGTATACCTACAGCTTCTCCTATGGGATTCTCAAAGTCACTAGACTCAAAGTCAATCATAAGAGAGTGAATCAGAATGACTAGAGCTATCATTATTATTTTCTATACTTGGAGAGTTTTCAAGAGGAATAAAATCTAGAGTATCATAAGTGGACAAAATGTAAGTGAAGCTTTCTTCATTGATTTTTTTTTTTAGGTGGAGGTACATGATATAAATCTAATAAAGTGGGGTAAGGGATTTAATACCATTGTCCATGATACAATGCTCCGCTAAGAGGAGCTAGTGGAGGAAGAAGTAGGAACTATGGATGGAGTCGGACTGACAATGGTTGTACTACAACTATCTCTGCAAGTAAAGAGGACTAGTGGTGCCGCTACTTTATCACCTTCTTCAAGTTGTTGGCAACTTGCAAACCTTCCTTGATGTTGGAGGTTTGAGATACCTCACCACCACAAAGAGAGTTTCTTAATTTTAGAAACTACTTTCTTAGAGGTTAGGATAAGGCAATATCCAACCTTCTTTATCTTTTAAGAGGATCATGGTTTCCCCAAGAATTATCCTAATAGAACTAGAAGGTTGTTTTCTAATAAGTATTCCTTGGGGATAACTATAACACGACTTGTAGCAACGCAAGCTAGCCTTTAAATTTAATACAATCCTCTAAGACATGACTAACCATGTGGTGGTAGGGCAATAGTTATGACCATTACTTTGCCCACATCCTCCGCCTTTGTGCTCCAATACCTAAAAGTCATATTTCTTTAAGAGATTCTTAAAGATTTTCTAACTACCTCCCTCAATGAATATGGATTTATTCAATATATCAAGAGTAGGTGGGTAATAGCTACTGGTGGGGGGAATACCGGCCGGGTAGGCTACATGTGGTGGAATGGCCATTGTGTATCGCTAATATAATGGTTGAGGTGGTGGAGGAGGTGGCAAAGGAGGCTCTAATCTTGGGGTCTCATACTGGACTCTCAGTCGCTTCTATCCACTAACATAATTATCCTGCTTCTTCTAACACCTTATATGCTTGAGATGATTGATTAGAAAAGGGAAACTATTTGGCTTCCTCTTGTAGGCTTTGTTAATTAGTTTCTCAAATGTCTGGATGGTAAAGCCCTTATTTATGAAAGGCAAATAGGCAATGAATATTCTTGAGGAGAATTTTGATGGCATGTTGTTCAGACAGTTGTGGCTCATATTTCATGCTTAGGTTGTGTCACCTGAGAATATAATGAATAAGGTACTCGTTGGGAACTTGTGTTGCTACAATGAGGTTACCTACAGTCACTCTATGATTAACTCTAGCAAACCTCCTGATGAAGAGGTGCTCCTCGAAAAGTCCTATCGAATTGTTGTTCAAGATACCAATCAAATGCAACCGCTAGTCACGACAAAAAAAGTCTAAACAAAAGTGCATCACTACCACGACATTGAAATTCAAATGTACAATATTAATATGGGTTCCCACTATCAAAGATCTTGAAGGAAGGTGGCACAAAATCCTTTAGGTATTGAACTACATTAAATTCCTCCATATATGGTCTACCTTTTTGGACTAGATGAGCTCCCCAAGGCTTGCGCCATCGCTTCCTTCACCTACTACTCTACCATGATTTTAATCATGCATGGAGGTGCCATCTATAACCTTCCTATGCAAGCTACCAGCATCATCCTCTACAGGAGAGCACCTAGGATGCTCTAATGTATGTACCAACTCTGGATGGTGGGCTATTATAGGAGAAGGCTGTGAGACTGGGGCCGAGTTCTATAATAGTTAAACCACTACCATCAACTCCTCAATCTTTTCCCCCATCTTGTCAATGTGATCATCCTTCTATTTAAGCTGGAGGAGGTGAGAGTGAGAAGTGTGTCACCTTTCTCAAGCATGGCACCTTCCTGGCTAAGCTGATTCCATGTAAGGATCCCCGTATATCAACCATGTGGACCTCAGGTGTGTCATCCAACATGTCATCCTCAGCAGGATCGAAATTGACTCTATCCACCTCCTGATCAGAGTGGTCACTCCCAAGAATTCACCTCTATACAAAGTATGTCATCTATTGAGTATACTATGCCTACCTGAACTACTTTGAATACTCGCTATCGCTAGCCGCAGATTGTGCTTTGCCTCTATGCAAGACATTACCTGCAATCAAGACTTCCTCACGGAGGATCAACTATCATGGGGACTATGTCATGTCCACTCTCTCTCTATCTCACTGTGGTCATGATATGATGATGATGCTCTTGGGTCGCCACTTCTTGACCATAACTAAGGTAGAGGGTCGGGGAGCTCGATCTCACCTCAACAGGTGGAATGGATGGAGGATCTGGGCCATAATAGGATCACCATGGGGATGGTCTCTCTGGATGGGGCTTCAATCTTGGCGGTGATAGATGTTAAAGTTGAATGGGTGATGGTGGACAATGAGAGAAGCGGTGTGATGGCAACACTGATTGCCCCTCAACTAGAGATCTCCTCCTGAGGTGGACTACGCCAGTAAGAATAATGTTATCTAAATGTTTGACCCTAATAGGATGAAGATCAAGAAAATCCATCGGATCAGTAAGGCAGCATACCTCTCACACTCTCTTGCCGCGGATACTGAGCCTCCACAAATCTGTCTCTATGGATTTGACCTCTAACACTCATAGGGATCATGAATCATATGTCAAATAAGGTACCAAACTCAGCCTATAAGCTCATGACTGATGTAGAACAATCCTAAGTCTCGCATAAGGCCACCTATGCTCTCTAAATGCTATCTTATAGAATGTTGGTGGAGGGATGCATCCTCTTGTAGTCTTCCTCTCCATTTAAGGTTGAGAGGGGGTGGAACTTACTGCCACTCAAAAGTGGAGAGGTCTCACGGGGAGATCCCTGCTCAGCTATATGGGAAGTAGCATCAAGCTCTCTAGCTGCTCACTCATGATCCCGCTTAATCTTTCATTTTTTTTTGCAGCTTTGGGTGTGTGTGAGTAAAGTAGAGTAGGATCTGGAACCTACCTTGAAGGTGGGGGAGACTATCTCAGAGGCTAAGATAGCCTTCCCCTTTGGCGTGACCAAAGAGGAGGTAGCCTCACTAGACCTAGCAACCAACAGATACCGAAATAGTTGACACACCAAGGCATGGGAACCACTATGGCCTTCCTCTTTAGCAAGGGAAACTTATAATCAAAGAGGAGGTAGTAGCTCATGACCTATAGGCATGCAACAACAAAAGATACTAAAATAGCATACTGAAACCGATGGGCATGGGAACCACTATGTCCTTTAGCAAGGGAAACTTATAATCATATGGGATATCCAAGTGGATGAGTGGCATATGTCCCTCCACCTCCTCCTACTAGCGAGGGTCGCCCCTCATAAGTAATCTGACCCCTCAAAGCTGAAAAGTAGATCAAATATGCGCATTAGTGGTAAGATTGGATCGGCTAAATCTACACCAAAAAGGGAAGGAGAAATGAACATGCTAGGAGCCATGATCACTGAACTGAGAAAAAGACTTTACTATCATTGCATTTGTTAAACCATAATGAGTGACCCTTGCCTTGATGTTTGCCTTCAATCATTGACTTCTAAATTTGATTTGAGTTTGAACCCACACTTAACAAATTTAAGTATATGTGGGGTTCATTGAATTTTGGAGTGATTTTTGATATTAGAGGAGAGACTTTGCCATATGATTTTGATTTGAACCCATACTAAACCAATTTAAGTAGGTTGGGTTCAAATATTTGGAGAGACCTTTGAAGATATTTATATTGTATGTCTTGTTTGAAGATATTGATTTGAAAGAACCTTTACTTAGCAAATTTAGGTATGCTAAGAAGGTTTTGATTATATGTTTTGAAAATTTTATGAGAACATCTTTGTTTATGATGGTTGTTCATGTGTGTGATATATGTTGATTTGATTTGAAAGTGGGGCTTCTTACTTAAAAAATTTGGTATATTAAGTAGAGGCCAAATATGTTTGATATGTGTTTGAAAATGAGATCCTCACTTAACAAATTTTCTATGTTAGGTGGGAGCCAAATGTGATCATGATTTGTGTTTTGAGAATGAGATTCTCACTTAACAAATTTGGTATGTTGAGTGAGAGTCAAATGTGTTATGATTTAAAAAGAGATTCTTACTTAACAAATTTGATATGTTAAGTAGGAATCAAATGTGATATGATTTGAAAATGAGATTCTTACTTAACAAATTTTGTATGTTAACTAGGAATCAAGTGTGTGATTTGTGTTTGAAAATGAGACTCTCACTTAACAAATTTGGTATGTTAAGAGGAGTCATGTGATTATGATTTGAAAATGAGACTCTTGCTTAACAAATTTGGTATGTTAAGTAGAAATGAAATGTGACATGATTTGTAAATGAGATTCTTATGTAACAAATTTAATATGTTAAGTAGGAATCAAATGTATTTATGATTTGTGTTTTGAAAATGAGACTCTCTCTTAACAAATTTGGTATGTTAAGAGGGAGTCAAGTGTGTTTGTGATTTTCATTTTGAAAAGAGGAATTCTATTTGACAAATGTAAGTATGTTAAATAGATTCTTTTGTTTTTGATTTTCCAAAATAAAGAACTCTCATTTGACAATTTGGTTTGTCAAATGGAGGTTCAAATATTCCATGATATTGTGTGTGATTTTTTTCTTTTGAAAGAGTGAAACTTCCAACTCTGGCACAAGTGAAATATGCTAAGTGGAGTTTCAATTTTATTTGGTGATTTTATTTGAAAAAAATAGAAACATCATCCAACAAATTTGGGCATGTGAATGGAGATAACCATTTTCAAAAATGTGGTTTTGAAAAAGAAATTTTAAAATTTTGATTTTCATTTTAAAAAGAACCTCCATGTAACAATTGTATGAATTGTTAAATGAGGTTTGATTATATGAGTTTTGTGCTTTTTGAAATAATTATGTACAAAAATCTTTTATTATGTGAATTTCAAAAAAGTACTTTTAGAAAGTAACATTTTGCAAAAGAGTTTATTTTTCCTAAACATAAGATGAACCTTGCCTCACCAAACTAGTGGTAAAGAGGTTCTAACTTTTAGTCATCTCCTTTCATTAGTTAATCTTATCTTTCACTTATTGTGGGAACCTAATAGGGGTTTCAAGACCTACAAGGAGTGGGTCCTAAAACTTAGAGGATGTTCGCTAGCTTTGCTTAAGAATGAAATAAGCTAAGTGCCAATAGAAAGAAAGATAGTCCTGGACTCATATGAAATACAAGTCCACTATCGACGCTTGGAGATAATAATTACTAGATGGAGAGAGGAACTATCCCGAGTCACAAGAATAATCTATGGTGTCATTTAAAATGTTGTATGGGACACCATAGATCCGAGATTATACTTATTGAGGTAATCGGGTATGACATCAAAGAATGGTGCACTATCTCGAAAGATAGAAATTATCACTCTAAAATAGACTTAATCACCTAAAAAAGACTCCTAAGGCATGACGGGTCTTCAATAATACTAGAGATTTTTCCCCTACTTTATACGGATAAATAAAGTAGGGTATATTTAAACTGAGTTCTAAAGTTCTCTGCGGGGAAAACCCCATAGTTAATTACATCCTAAGGAAGGTAAGTTCCTTAAGAATACTCTCAATTAAAGTAGGCAATCATTATCTTCAAAGATTCCAAAGAATGGACTATCAATAAATTGGCTATGTGTGGAAAATCAATTGCAATAGATCAAGAAAAGAGAGACTTATTATTGAAGCCAAAGGAGATGAGTAGGGAATGCTCATGATGCTAGGAAACGTAGTGAACATTCCAACCTATCCTATGGTTGGGCTTTATATGTTTGAAGTTGAGGAGAATTATATGTTTGAATTGGATTTTTATTAAAAGTTAGACTTATTATCTCACAAAGATAAGGTTGGAAATGCCTTAGAGGTGAGGACTTATGTTTGTAGCCCAAGAAGAAATAACAACCTCAGATCCTAAATAGGGATCTTTAGTGAGGACCAAAGCACATTCTAAATCTAAGCAGAGATGAGTATATGATTTACCTTCATAAGAGAGGGTAAATCACCCGACTATTGGATTTATAATTGCATGAAATGGCAGCCAGCTAACTCCTCCTATGCTTTAAAATCATGTAGGTAAGTCATATGATTTTGCAAAATGATTAGGTTTTTATTATTTAGAAAGAAACTAAAGTCCTTAAACCCATTCCCTAAGAGACTGCTGCATGAGTGCTATGAATAATGACTTAGTCTAATGCAAATCTTAACAATTTTTATTTGATTTTGGACTCTTCAATTTGACAAAGCCATAGGATTTTTATATGCCTAAATGCATGATGAAATAAATTTATTTGCTAAATTAGAAAGAAAGAGGTGTTTTCCACCACAGAGAAGACCCTCAAAGGTTAAGTCTTCCTCTATCATGCAAGGATGGAAACTCTCAGTCAGCAAAAGTGAAACAAGATGATATGCATGATATTAAGCATACATATCCTAAGGGTTGCTAAATCTATTAATCCTTGATTTAATGCCTAGGCTTTGTGTGTGTGAGGTTATGAGTTATTTAGAAAATTTAGTTATGAGTTATAGTGGGTAGAAAATTAATTTTTCTTGAGCCTAATCAATCCAAACACATTAAATTCATATATGAAGAAACTAGAAGAGACATGCCATTCTTATTATGCAATTATAATAAACAAATCATTTATAAAC
This sequence comes from Cymbidium sinense, assembly GCA_021442155.1. Lineage (NCBI taxonomy): Eukaryota > Viridiplantae > Streptophyta > Magnoliopsida > Asparagales > Orchidaceae > Cymbidium > Cymbidium sinense. The sequence goes on from CM038219.1 coordinate 136,518,914, forward strand.
CAACATAAAAGAATAAAAGGTCTGTGGTAATTACTACAACTTGAATAGAGAAATGGATAGCCAAACTATACCCGAATACAACCCAGTATATGAAAGAATAATTACAAATTTATAAGTTAATAAATGTTATGGGGGTGTTTACTCTTTATACTTCATATCACCTTTTCTTTCTTCCTTTGACTTGACTTGAATATGTTTGCTTCAAAGGCATCACGAGGACCCCCAGGACAAAGCCTTCTAGCCACTGCTCATTCTAATCCCCCATAACACTAATCCTAATTCCTAATGCAAAATTACATTACAAATAGGAAAAGTAAATCTAACTACACTTGCAACACAAGTGTTATCTAAACACAACATACAACATAAGCAATTGTATGTATGTTTGGACTTAGCACTCATTACAAGTAATTAAGTCAACTGTCTAATTTAGATTGTGTTTAGAGTTAAGAAACGCAAAAGAGAGCATTTATATTTATTTTAACCGCCTTAAACACAATCTCCTCATAATACATGATTAGGCTAATCCCTAACATCTAATGAAGCATACACCTCGTGTCCCTAGAATGTCACTAAATACACTACTCTTATATACATGAATGAACAAGCAACTAAAAGAGTCAAAAATCATGCAAAAGTAAAATTTGATTTGATGATGCTATGATTTTCATTCATTAGTTATATCACACATAGACATATATAAAAATTTTAAGTTGATACGGCACCATTATGTTGCACCAGGGGAGTGAGGTAAAGACCTCCTTGGGACTACCTGAAGCCTTGCATCCCCAGAATGTCCAGACTAATATACCACTACCCTTACCCTTTATATATATATATATATATATGAATGTGCAAGAAACTATAAGAATAGAAAACATGTAAAAGTAGAATTTAATTAAATTGATTTATTTGTGTGAATGAAGTAAAGCACTATCCAAATTCTAACATTAAAATGCATAAGAATCAAATCAAATAGGTACATGGCCATTGTTTTGCACCAAGGGGTGAGGTAAAGACCTCCTTTGATCTACTTAAAGCTTTACATCCCTAGAATGTGACTAATATACCCATTAACATTCATACTTATGCAAATCAACATATGAACAAAAGAAAGAAACTTCACTTCATACACTAAGCTTATATTCACATGCACCTCCTATGTATGTATAACTAATGTCATATCATGTATCATTATTCATTAATAAGGTTTTAAAAATATATTTGAGATTTAATAGTGATAATAGCTTTACATATTTTTAATTTAAGCCAACACATGCAAATTGACATAAAGAAAATCATTTTATTTAATTAATTTTTGAAGAAATGAATGCATGATTACAAGTGGCATACAACATTTAATACAATTAGAGAGAAATAAAAGAACATAAGTACATAATTTCAATAAATCCAATTAATTTCTAAGACATATTAAATAAGATCATTTAAAACAAACCAAAGTTCCTTAATGCCATTTTGATTTTATGTTTAAATTGATTTAAGAAATGTGATAAAAAATTTCTAATCCTAATCCCATTCCCCATAGTTGAATTAATTTGATTTATTGAGAATCAATTAGGTTGATTTTATGAATAGGTTAAGCATGGATTAAATCAATTAATTATTACCTATGTTACCTTAAGGTAATTAATTAAATAATTATGAGCTAATATGATATACAAATAAATTGAAAAGTAAATAGCAATGCTCCTATGAAATGAAAGGGGCCTAATGCAATTAGCTCATAGTCATTAATTAATTAAGGCACTTAATTACTTTTATGGTTCTCTCACATATGTGAGCTAACTATCATTTCATTAGCTCTCTTTAGGTTATTGAACACCTAAAGAACTACCCAAAGATTAATTAAGGAAATCAGATTTAATTAAAATTTTCAATTCAATTAAACCAAGAACCCATTAATCCACCTCTCCTAAAAAGAGACTAACCAATGTTAATAATTATCTTGAAATGAGTTGGGCTTAAGAGAAAAGGTAAGGAAAGAGGTCCCCACATATTTCCATTTATCATCCACTGTATTAAGCATGATTTAGTATGATTTGAATTCTAATTTAGCTAATTAAATTTTTAATTAGTTAATTAATTAATAATTAGGACTTTAGTGGAAAAGATAGGTAAAATTAGAGAAAAGATTAGGAGGGTGGCTCCAATCCACTTCTCTAAGTATTCTTACTGATCAACAATGATTATGGAGTCCAAATGATTATTAATCACTATTCATATACTTAAATATTACTTAATTGAGTTAAGAATGTAATTAAAGCTTAATCAATCAATTTTTCCTAAGCAATAAATTCCATGCAAAATAAGGGAGGCAGAGGTTATTCTAAACATCCTCAGAAAGTTTGAAATCAATTGTATGATTAATTAAAGAGTAATTAAGCTAACTAAGTTTTAAATTAAACTTTAATTAAGACAAAATTATTATTTAAAATTAATTAAGGATAATTTTAATGGATTTCTCTCTGAAACATCTTTAAAATGAGCCCTAATTTACATTTTTTATTTTTATATGATTAATTATAATTTTTGGAAATTTCAGCCTTAAAATAGATTAATTAACCTTAATTAAATCCCTATTCCCGTCGGCACCACGTGGCATGCTAATGTGGCGCGCTTTCATGTGGCTCGATAAGATTGGGTATTTAAGTTATCACATCACACAGCAAAGTCAGCCGATGATAGATGCGCTTTCTCGTGGACTGTGCGATCTAAGATCGGTTGGCCATAATTAATCCCATAGTTTAGAGGGAATAGTTTGGAATTTAAGCATGATTTAATCATGGCCATCCGTTCTGATCACGCAAAATGGACGGTCTGAGATCTTTCTCCTTCACGAGCAACAAAAGATGGATGTCATCCATCTTTCTCCGTTCGATCTAAACTCACCAAAGCTTAGATGGATTCGAAAAAGATCTCACACCATCAAGGAAGGAGAGGAATACATCCAACGGCTAAGATCACATAACATTCACATTCCTTTCACAAAATACCAACCCAAAAATCCCCTAGGCTATGATTTTGAGGAATTACCTCGCTGAAGCTCAAGACTGATGGTGGGATTGACGGAGGTAACTTCGTCTAGTAGAGATGAAACCCTGTTGAGGAGCTTGGGCATTGATTTGGGGTAAATTTCCTTGGAGACCAATATCATCCTCTTTGGCATTTTCTTGATTGAACTCCCCTTTTCAATGGCTTTGGAGCTTGGGAAATGATTTGTATGGCTTCGACTAGGTCTAAGGAAGGGGTGTACAAGTTTGATTGAAGTTTTATGGAGGACTGAGCAAATGGAATTCAGAATGGGTCTCCCCTATTTGAGTTTGACATAAAACTAAGAGAGGGTGAAATGGGGGAGCTTGGGAGCTTAGGGAATGGCAATGAGAGACTCTCCTTCACTCTCTCTTGCTCAAACCATGTTGAATGAATGTATTCCCATTCGAATTGAGGGGGTATATCCCCTCAATTTTTGAGGTAGACAGATGGGATTCAATCCCATTTTCTAATCGGCCAGCCACCATTAGACCATCAAAATTGTCTCCATTAGATCCACGTGACTCGCAAGAATGGAGGAAGGCTTGGGAGGTGGCTTAAGGTCTGATAAGGAGAGATCTAGTTTCCTTTTTCTATGGGGTGTTCAATTTGCATGGGAGGTGAGTTAACTCACCTCCCCTTAGGTCATGGTAAGTCCTAGTGTGCTTAGGGTAGGTTTAAATGATTAGGCATGCTTCATTTGGCAATTGGATGGCTGCCCAGGTGATGGGAGAGTGAACTTTGTCAAATGGGAAAGGAATCTAATGCAAAGAGGTTTGTTCAATGGCTAGTCCCTTGGTTGGGCCCCACTATGCTTATAGATAGACTTTGGGCTAACCTAGGTTCAATTCGAGTTGGGTTTGGTCAGCCATCGAAGTCTCATGGGTTGATTTTAGGTGCTTAGGCTTCATTTGGTCAAATGGGTTCATATGGGTTCATGTTGGGTTAGGTTAACCAATTGGTCAAATTGGATCTAACTAAGGCTTGGGTCATGTTCAAATGATGATTTGAAGGGTCTTGGTTCAAATGATTTGGGTTGGTTTGGCTTTGGTTTGATTTTTGCTCATTTTAAATCAAATGGGTTAAGTTGACCAATTTGACCAATTTGACCAAATTGGCTTGGGTTAGGTATTGGTTCAAGTTCAATTGTTTAATTGAAAATGATTGTAGGCTTTGGATTGATTTGATTTGGATTTAATTTGAATTTTAGCTAATTTGACCCTTTAGATCAATTTGGGCTAGGTTGGGTCAAGTTGACCAATTGGTCAAATTAGTCTCAATTATGGCTTTGATCAAGTTTAATAATTAATGAAATTGAGCCATTAGTTGCAATCAATTTGGGTCAGATTATGATTTGGCCCATTTTGGCTTTTTAGGTCAATATGGGTCAACTTGGGTTAAATGGCCAATTGGAGTTGATTTGGCACAATTGAGGGTTTGCTCATGTTCAATCATTGATTATGAGTTGGTTTGGATCAATGGTTTCAATCAATTTGGTATATGTTGGGTTTTAACTAGTTTAGGTTTCATTTGGGCTAAAGGTTGACTTAGTCAAAGGACCAAGTTGGCGACAATTGGAGGTGATTAGTCATCCTAGGGTGATTGTTGATCATGAAATGAGGTTTGGATGATTTTGGTTCAATCTAATTTGGGTTGGATTAGAACTTGGTTAAAAAAAAAGGTTCTTTATGTCACTTTGGGTCAAGTGGACCTAAACGGGTCAATTGATTTGGTTTTAGTTTGACTCAAGTTTAGTAGAACTCACATATGAGCCTAGGATTGAAATATAAATCCAACTATAATTAATTTGGAGTCTAATAGATTTTGGCTCATTTGATGCTTTCAAATAAAAAAAGCTAACTTGGGCTTGACTTGTGTTGACTTGAGTTTGGTTTGATAATTATAGTTTATGTTTATATTTGGCTAAATGATTGAAGGAATGATTGATTCATGAGAAAATCCATTGATTTTGGCTTGATTTGGATAAGATTTGGCCAAGTCCAAGAGATTGACTAAAAGGCTTGAATTAGATTTTATTTTAATTTTGGATTCGATTTTGGCTATTTTGATTTATATTTCATTTATATTTGGGGATATAAATGAGTCATTAGAAAATCACTTGAGTTTGGAGTGATCTAGAAGCAAATTTGACCATGCTCACAGATGTAGTCAAAAGGGCTTAAGTAGGGAATTGATTTAGTTTGATTCATTTTTGGTCATTGGAGGGTGGGTTTCATTTATATTTATGAATATAAAAGAAGGGGTAATTGGTTTATAAGGCAACCAAATGATTTTAGGTTGATTTGTATGAGATTTGATTAAGCTTATGGAGATAGATCCATATGGCTTAAGAGCGGATTTGGCTTAGTTTGATTTAGTTTGATTTGGTTTTACTCATTTGGGTATAAATTTCATTTATATTTATGAATATAAATGAAAGAATGATTGATTTATAAATGAATCGATCTAGTTTGGGATTAATTTAGGTGGAGATTTTATCTAAGCTTATGAGAGTGGGTCATAAGGCTTAGGAATGAAATTTGGACTTGGATTTGACTTGAGGATTGAATCATTTAGAATTGGGTTTGAATTGGGATTTGATAATTGATTGAGAGATTGAATTGATCTTTGAGTAAATCACATGAATTGGGATTGATTTGAATTTGGTTGAGGCTAAGTCCATTGGATGAAATCAAATGGCCTAGGAAGAATGTTGATATTAGATTTGATTGTGGGTTTCAAAGATTTGGTTTACAATTTGGATTTAGATTTGGTATTTGAGTTGGATTTGAGGTTTGGTTTGAGGAAGAAAGCATGGATTGTGTTTTAGCCTATAGGGTAGGCAAGTTTTCCTAAGTCCCTAAGGCATAACCTATTCCTATGGTTAACCCTTCTAAGTCTCTAGGGTTAGGTTAAGTGTTTACCTAATCACTAGAATTATCTTAAGACTAAGGAGCTCTTAGTTTCTACAAGAATCCTAGATCTATGATGAGGAAGTTGAGAACTCACTCCAAAAGTGAGATCATTAATTTCCTTTATGTCAAGCTTGCATGTGTTGATTCAAAGTAATATATGTGTGGCCACTATCATTATTAAATCCAAATCTATTTTTCCAAACCTTATAAGTAAATGATTATATGTGCTAGAAATGCTAGTTATAAATACATAGGGAATGCAAATGATTATAGCTTAAGTGTATGAAGTAAAGTTTTTTTCTTTCATTCACATATATTGATTTATGTAAGTAAAAATATTAATGGGTATTTAGTATGGACATCCCAGGAATATGAGACTTTAGCTAGCCCTAAGGAGGTCATTAGATTACCTCACTTCCCTAGTTTAACAATCACGTACTCCATTTGATTTCATTCTTACATATTTCAATATTGGAATTTAAATAAGACTATACTCCATGTGTATAAATCATTTCAATCAATAAAAATACAACTTTTGCATAGTTTCCTCTCTTTTAGTTATGTATACATTCATCTGTATTTGAGAAAAGCAAATATTTAGTCTGGAAATCCTGGGAACATGAGGCTTTAAGTAGTCCCAAGGAGGTTATTTGATTACCTCACTTTCCTAGTTAACAATGGCATGTACTAGCTTATATATCTCATATATGTGTGTGTACTTAATTATGGAGTCAAAACACCTCTTTCTTTTACCAAAACACATGCATTTGCAACTGTTTAAATGATAGAATTAATTAATCATATGATCAAAGACTCTCTTTCTTACATTCATGTATTCAAACTTAGATGTGTTTGAATGCAAATGATATTTAGTCTGGACATCCTTGGAATATGAGGCTTTAGCTAGCCCCAAGGAGCTCATTTAATTACATCACTTCCCTAGTTAACAATGACACGTACTTGTTTAACTTCATTCCTATGTATTTTTGCATAAGAATCTAGATATATCTTTAAATTAATATGATAAAATAATTCAATTAAAAGAAAAATATAAACTTTAAATGTACATGTCCATATTCATCATTTAGGTGTGCCAACACATATTGCATGTATAGATATGTTTAGGACTTAGTCATATGCATGTTACATATGATGGAAAGAAATGAATAAACATTTCTTATATGATAGTAATTAATTCCAATTAATCTTAAGTTGCCTTTCTCATTGAATGAGAATATTTAAAGTGAACCTAAATCTAGCATTAATTAAAATATGTAATAAGCCATTCAATAAAGAGATTTGATTAATTAACACATTTTAGATGTGGCTTAAGGTTGGGATGAAAGAGAGTGATCATCTCTTTCCTTCTCTTTATAACACTTAGTTGTTAAATGTAAACTAAATGGAATAAAATAAAATATTAAGTAAAACTTGCAAATCAATTAAGTCACTTAAAAGTAAAGCCATCCTTTATAATTAAATCCTTTCATACTTAGAAAATTACAACAAAACTTAGTTAAGATATACCACACAAGCCTTAATACACCCACTTTTAGAATTAAGTCACTATTTCTAGCTTTATGTTAGGGCAGTGCATGGTGTGATGAATGTTTAATCTATGATGTATTATTTTAGACTGGATGTTAAGGTGTATGCATCATAGACTGGATGTTAGGCCGTAATTAGTCTAATCATATTTTTTTACAGAGATTGTGCTTAAGGAGTGTTTAAAATAAATATAAATGCTCTCTTTTGCATGTTGCTTAACCCTTAAGCATAATCTAAATTAGCACAAGTGGGTTTGGTTACACATGTATAGGGTGCTAAGTCTAAATTATTCATATAACTATTTTGGTTATCTGGTGTGTTTAGCTAACACTTATTTTGCAGGTGTAGTTAGAATTACTTTTCCTATTTTTAATATAATTTTGCATTAGAAATTAGGATTTGTGTTATGGGAGATTAGGTGAGCTAGAAGGCTTTGTTCTGGGAGGTCCTCTGATGCCTTTGAAGCAAGCACATCCAAATCAAGTCAAAAGAGGGAAGAAGTGAAGACATGAAGAATGAAGAATGAAAATCCACATAATATTTATCATTTGTAATTGTAATTATTCTTTCATATACCAAGTTGTATAAGGGTAGAGCTCCGCTACCCATTTTCTCTTTTCAGGTTGTATGGCGGTACCCAACCGCACTGGCCTTTTATTCTTTTACGTTGGATTTATAAATTAGTTGATATTTTGTTTATAATTATGCAATAGAAACAACATGCCTCTTCTTAGTTTCTTACTTATATGGTGATTTAATGTGTTGATTGGATCAGATTAGGCTCTTAGGAAAAAATAAACTTTCTATCCCAACTACAACTCATAACTAAATTTTCTAAACAATTCATAACCTCACATAATGCCTAGGCATTAAATCAAGATAACTAAATGATTTAGTAACCCCTTAGCTGAATGTTGTATGCTTAATATCATGCATCCATATTGTTTCACTTTTGCTAAGAGAGGGTTTCCATCCTTGCACAATAGGGGAAGACTTGACTTTTGAGGGTCTCCTATGTGGTTGAAAACACCTCTTTCTCTTTAATTTAGCAAATAACCTCATTTCATCATGCATTTAGACATATGAAAATTTTATGGCCTTTGTCAAAATGAAGAGTCCAAGATCAAATAAAAATTGAAAAGATTTGCATTAGACCAAGTCATTATTCATACCACTCATGCTCTAGTCTCTTAGGGAGTGGGTTTAAGAACTTTAGTCTCTTTCTAAATAACAACAACCTAACTATCTTGAAAATCATATGACTTGCCTACATGATTTTAATGCATAAGAGGAGTTAGCTGGCTGCCACTCCAAGTGGTTATAAGTCTAGTAGTCGGGTGATTTACCCTCTCTTGTGGAAGTAAACCATATACCCATCTTCGCTAAGTTTAGGACATGCTTTGGACCTTGCTAAAGCTTCCTAGATTTAGATCCGAGGTTATTTTCTTCTGCTACAAGCATAAATACTCACCTCTTAGTATTCTCACAATCTTGTATTGTGGGATTATAAGTCCTAGCTTTCTAATAAAATTTTAATTCAAACAAATAATTATCTTTAATTTCAAACATATAAAGCCCAACCATAGGATAAGTTAGAATGCTCACTAAGTTTTTTAGTATCATGAGCATTTCTTACTCATCTTCTTTGTTTTCGATAATAAGTCTCTCTTTTGATCTATCCCAATTGACTTTCTAAATATAACCAATCTATTGATAATCCTATCTTTGAAATCTTTGGAGACAACACCCCTACTTTAATTGAGAGTATTTCTAAGGATTCACCTCCCTTATGATGTAATTAACTATGGGGGCTTTCCTAATAGGGAACTTTAGAACCTAGTTTAAATAAACCCTTCTTTATTCATCCAAATAAGTAGGAGAAAAATATTTAGTATATTCGAAGATCTATCATGCCTTAGACATTCTTTTTAGGTGATTAGGTCCATTATAGTGTGGCGATTTCTATCTTTTGAGAAGGTGCACCATTGTTTGATGTTGCACTCGATCACCTCAATAAATACACTTCTAGATCTACGCGGTGTCCCCTATACACATATTTTAAAAATAAACACCATAGTGGTATAATCCATGGCCTAAATGTGCCATCCACCATGCCAATAAAAGCATGTATGGGGGCTAAGAAAACATATATTTCACCACACTAAGAGAGGTGTGTGGGTACTTATACACCGCAAGCAAGCACGCCCCTCACGATTAAGAAAGAACCGACAGTATATTTATACACTTAACGGCGCACGTAGGGCACGCATGGCACTCGAGCGAGACGGCGCCATGCTCTACGATGCGAAAGAAGATTGGGAACATGGAAGCAGTGCATTGGGCACAAGCTGGTGCGTGCACGACCGTGGTAGGTGTCGCGCATGAGTGCTACGCGAGCTACGGTAGTGCGAAGAGGGCGATCACTATGCTCACTGGGTGCGGGATGGGAGCATTTGACATTCACCAGAGGGGCATCGAGGACGGATGGGAGCCGCTGCATGAGGGAGCCTGGGAGTCGTGGGAGCTGTAGGGTTAAGATAATTGGAAAATTTATAAGATTTTTTTCTTATTTAATTATTTAATTAGTAATCGAGATTTTATATTATATATATATATATATATATATATATATATATATATATATATATATATATATATATACATATATATATATATATCTTAACTTATTCTCCAAATGCAATGAATGCTTCAATGATCGGAGTTGTTCAAGTCGCATCAATCAATTTCAATTTAAATTTGTGCATCGCCGCTTTCACATGCACTTATCTCGAATTTAGTGTGAAGTCTCATTTGATAGGTTTCGGCATTTTGACACTAACGGTGCAATCAATTTCACAATAGGCCATTTGTGCATCATTGCACCTTCCGACCTCGATATGCACATAGGCACATTGATGAATTTTCTTTTGATCGATCAACCTGAATTCTACAATATTTATATTGTAATCAATTTCAACATTCTAAATGCAATGATGAAGTTCGATAATCTATCAGAGGTCATTTCGACTGATTTTGGTGTTGCCTAGTGAATTTCAGCTCCGATTTATGCATTGTTGTACTCGATTGCTCGATATTCATGCAAACTCATCTGAATTTAGTACGAACAGTCTCATTTGAAAAGTTTCAATGTTTCAATGCTAATGGCATAATCAATTTCATGAACAAAGATTGTTTGGGCATCATTGTTGCTTCCTAACCTCGATATGTGCATAAGTGCATTGACGGATCTTCTTCTTGATCAATCAACCGTCAAATTTTGTAATATGTATATTTTGATTAATTTTGATATTTTTAACATGATGATGAAGTTTTTTCATCGATTGGAGATCATTTCACTAATTTTAGCAATGTCTAGTGCATTTTAACCTCGATTTGCAATCTAAAGCTCATCGAATTCATCTTATGAACTCGACTTGACTTATGGTGCATGTATGGAGGTCAACATTGCCCAGTCAAATGCACCCTATGGTTCACAACTCATTGGATAGAGTCACCTGGGAACATGGTACTGACCATCATATAATGGCATCATTTGGCAACAAACCACGGCCGAGACTTCTAACCACATCATATGTGGAGCTTATCGGCTAAACCATGCAGTCAGAGGACACGGGCCATGTCCTTACTAGCATAAGATTAATTGAGAGTGAACATAGTAGAACATTTGATTTGACATTGGCTCCTTTGTGAGCTTGGTTTTCTTAATTTGCTACTTACGATAAATAATAGCGGAATGTGGATTAATTGGATTTTTTATTTATTTAATGTTGAATTGTATTTAAACATTTAAAGCCAAATGATTTATCAAATTTTACATTTTTAGTAGCATTTAATTTATGTTAATTTAATTTCAAATTGAAAGCACACTTTAATAAGAATATCCCCAGGTTGAATCTCCATTCAACACGAATCATGGGTATCGAATGATTTTGAGCATTCTTACTATAATTTGAAAATTTTATTTTGAGATTGAACCCCTCATATTGAAATCTACATTCAACATAATTATCATTGGGGTATAGATCTTGTCAACTCTACTTCTTTGTTGGTAGAGGATCGGGTCTATAGCTAAAACCAGTGTTTATATTTTCCATATATAAATAGAGAATTGATAATTTTGAAAATGAAAATTTTCTTCTAAAATCATTGATGATCGTATGCAAATGTATAAATCAAATGTTCCTTTAGTAATTAAGCATTTGATTTGCAACCAATCTTGTCAACTCCTGATCTTTATAAGAAGGATTGGATTAGTTAAGTGGGACTTATGACTTCACCATATAGATAAAGCGGCCCCAGTGAATTTGTTTTTTTAGTTTTATTGAATTTGCTACAATTTTTAGAATTTACACATTTTACGAGGTAGAACAGATTTCAAGTCTATTCAACACATATTCACTTCTCGTGGCACTATACTTGAATTTATTTTACTTCATGCAATTTATGTGTGAATCATCTTATCATTTGCGTGAATCTTGAGCCATCAACTTCAAGTATGAGCTAGCCTCGTAATACGTGTTTCATGTAGTTTGAATTATCAATATGCATTTTAACACATTAATTTTAAATATAAATTTTCTTTGAAATATGTGCTTAATTAACTTATGATCCTTAATTTCTTGCATGTATAACAATGCATTAAAAAAGTATTAAACTACCTCAAGATGTGTGCATGTCACATCACCTCTTATGAATTATTTACATACATTATGAGTTAATGGATTCAAATATGAGTCTATCTCTTAATATGAGTAATATTTATTTTATTAAATATTTTAAATTATTAGCACATATTTCAATGCGATCAATTGGAACACGTGATGACTTTGAGATATGTGAAGAGCTTTTATCGAATTATTGTCACATATTTCGATATGTTGAACATAAATCTCATTTTCAAAATATGTATTCAATTAACTAACAGCTCTAGGTTGTTCACACACATTTCAATGCGACATGTTTGAGTTTGAACTTCAAAGTTTCCTTAAAGTGTGCACATAATAATATGTGCCACTTGATCTCTCAAATTATTCATGTATTTTTTTATGTGATTTAATTTAACTAAAACATGCATTAGAATTCGTGCATGATGTATTCATTTGAGTCACTTATGAGAAAGGTTTTCTTTATCTTTTTTGTACGCTTTGATGATGCAGTCCCCACACATGACCCCTCTCCCCTCCTATAAATAAGAGAGGTGGGACAGTTTTCATTCCACCATTCTCTCTCCCTGCTACTTGCATCTTCACATAGGCTTTGAGTGAGCATTGGAGGTTGGAGAAATTTTGCTTAGGTATGATCCTTAGTCCTCATTTTTTTTTATATATTTTCCATCTTTTTTTTGGATTATTTTATTTTATTACTTTTTTGCAACATGTCCAATATGATATTATGTTTCACTTAATTAAATTTTTTTTTACCTGATTTAAGTCCTTTTAGTTACTTAAATACTTGTCCAATTTAAGTCTCCTATGAGTGTATTTTTCGGCATTACTCCGGCAGGATTTCGGCGACACCTCCCAAGATGGGGAGTCGCACAAGAACACTGAGCTTGCCCACCATGCCATGAAAGACGTGTATGGGTGGTGCCAGCATCACAACCCGGAGAGCCATCCTAGTGCCAAGAAAGGCACGTATAGATCTTTAAACTGCACAAAAAGTCATATTTGTCCCACCACGTCAAGAGAGACGTTACGGGTACTTAAATTTTATAGCATTTGTAATTTATCACAACACATTGTATTTTTTGAAATTGGTATTGAAATCTGTAAATAAATATAATATATATATATATATATATATATAAAGTTTTTTCTATTTTAGTATTTTTTTCTGTTCTTTTTTTTTTGGTTTTATATTTTGCCAAATTGGAGAGAGAGAGAGAGAGAGAGAGAGTGGGTTAGACGACCAGTGGGATGGGGAAGGGAGCTGAGTAGGCAAGATGTGAGGATGCTCTGAGTTTGCTGGGAGGAAAGCTCGAATTGGGGTGAAGCTCATGCATGCTAAGAGGTGAGGTAGCATGAGAGATGCATGCACAGTGGGTATGATTGACCAGATGAGAAAGTGGGTTTGGATGTTCACATGGAGAGGGCAGCCATAACTAGACAGGAGGAAAATTAGCTAGAGTGCCAAGCAGGAGGAATGAAATAAGCTGTGGATCTCTCTGGTTAGATTTCATCGAAGAAGAAGAAGAAATTCAGCGTGGTGTTCTGAGGCTTGATCTGCATGGGAAGTAGACGGCTCTGCGTAGAGACTGGAGGCCGCATGAAGGGATAGCATGTTGTCGCTTAGTGATTTCGCCGATGGGAGTGGTGCTGCTGTCAAGCTGGTTTGGAAGTCGACAAGTACGAGATAGATGATAGAAGAGGGAATGGCGGAGTAGTTCAAACAAGGAGAAGACGATGGAGAGAAGAAGCAAGAGGAAAATACCTGTGAGTTTGGTGAGAGAAAGAGAGCTGAAACTTGGGAGAGATTTGGCGTGGGAAGGGGGCTCAGGGAAAGGGAGAGTTGAGGGCAACGTTGAGTTAGTTTTATGTTTTTAATTCCATTCGTTTATTTATTTATTTTTAAGCGAGAATGACGAGCAGACTGGACGGAACACTGGCGGCGACTAACGAGGAAGCGGCGAAGGGAGGAGAGGATTCCGTGAATTCAAAGCATCTGATGTTTCAAGTTTTTTTTTCCCTTAAATTTAGTTAATTTATATACAAATTATATATATATATATATATATATATATATATATATATATATATATATATATATATACATAAAATAAAATGAATTTCAATTCAAAGAAAAATAATTTTAGTTTAATTCATACAAATTGATAGTTTTAATTTATCAAATTATATAATTGATCAGATCAAAATTTATTGTTGATTTTAATTATATATATTGCTAAAATTATTTATCTTTTTATTTTATCGAAATCCATTTTTTAACTAATTAATTAATGCATATGATAATACTATAGTGTCATTAATCAATTTGATCCTGATTTAATTAAACTAATAGTTACAATAGACAATAGGTAAAACATGTCAAACCCATATAAATTCCAAGTCTTATATTATTTTTAATTAACTTTAATTAATTTTAATATCTATATATATATAATGTGACAAAATTATATTATACAATTAATTAATAAATAATAATTTAATTATAAGTTTAACAAATTCAACTGATTTAATTTTATTTTATTTTATTATTATCTGTATATCGTATGTGTGTTTATATATATATATATATATATATATATATATATATATATATATATATATATATATATATATATATATCAAAATTTATCGTTTCACGCATGTCTCCATCTATGTCTTCGTAGTTCACATAGGTGATTGTGCATTCATATTTGCGCATTTGACCATATAAAATAATAGTTTATTTTAGCTATTTTAAATATTTTTAATGCATCAAAACAATCTATTTTGCTGGCAAATATTGTCAGGGTAACGTTGATGATTTTTTTGAGATAAATTCAGCTTAATTTGAGTGATGTTTTATTGAAAACTCATCGTTATCATTATATGTGATCTAGTCATTTGTGAGAGGTCTAGTTTGATAATAGACACACACACACACACACACACACACACACACACACACACACACACACACACACACACATATATATATATATATATATATATATATATATATATATATATATATATATATATATATATATATATATATAACATCTTGGCATATTTTCACCAACAATCAACATTTGGGTAATTTCATGATTGAAACTATTTTGCTCCATTTTTCACATGAGACATTCTTCATTTTATCTTTTGGCTAGTTAGTTAGTCACGAAAGATTCTGCCTTTAATTGACTCCATTATGTTTAATATATTTGTATAATTGATCTCATGAATGAATAATGTTTGAGTGGCTTTAATTATAATCGAATTCATCTACACATTTGATCGAAATGTTATTGTTATTATCACTTTTTCCATTTCACCTTGTTAGCTTGATTTATATTACATGGTAGGCATGAAGGTCAACAAGAGTAATTTTACAAAAAAAAATAATCTTGAAGTTATTTGATGAAATTTATAATAAAATGACATAATTGTAATAGCAAAAGTGATAACATATTTTATAATAGGGCATTTATATATATATACACAATTCTTATATATATATATATATATATAGTATTATATATATATATTATTATATATATATACATATATCTAGCACTTAAATTTAATTATTTATATAAATAATATTTAAATATTTAATATTATATATAAATAGCATCATCATTATCTTTTAAAGAAAATGCACATTCTCAAACATATGAAAATAGCTATTTTAGGAAAAAGTCCCATTTTAGGTGTAAGATATACAAATATATAAAACTCATGTGCTACATATGTAAATCTTCCTTTATAATATATTATTTTATTGCATTTATCACTAAAACATTGAATTGTATTATTCTCACCCTTATTTTATTTTTCTTATTGAAATTGTTCGATTCGGGCCATTTTAAGAGCATATGAGGATTTGAATGAGGCTAAGATCTTTTTTTTCATCAATCACTCATCATAGAATTGAAATTTCAAAGCACACTTAATAAGGGTATTTGTGTTGTAATATTTTTATATTTAAATTATGTATTTTATGCTTATTTTGTGTTTAAACACATTATCTACATTTTTGTTGTTTTTAAAAATTTCTAAAAATAGATAAAATGATAAAAAAGCCTAGGCAACGCTTATAGGCTGCACATGACCTATTTTATAGCAAAGAATAGAGAGTCTAGTGTCCAGGTATTATATACACAGCATCACACATTAGAACAGAATCAAGATTTGAACCAGAAGACAGAAAGTTTGGCACCTTAGCGCTACAATGCTGAGGACTTAAAAAAATTTTCTTAGAAGAAGCCTTCAGATATGTACACATAGCACCTAAGCATCACAATTCCGGCTTCGCAGTGCTAAGAAGCTGAAGAATCAAGTAAAAGACAAAGGAACGAGCGCCTAAACACTACTTTCACAACGCCTCAATGTGACGACCCAACATGACTGTTTCAAGCAATTTTAGTAATTAATTTGGGCAATTTCTATGGTAATTTTAGGGAGGAAGGACTAAAAGGAGAATCCAAAAGCTATAGGTGTTTTGGTGGATGAAATTATTTTGGCAAGTGATGGAGTCTTAATGTAAGTATAAGTGTGAGTGTAAGAGGCATTTGCAGAGTGACACTCTAAGTGCTATGTGAGTGTGTGTTTGTTTTGTTCATTGTGAGAGTTGTGTGTTGGTGTGTTATTCTCATTGGAGGCTTGAATAAGAAGATCCAAATCAAAAATTTGTTGTGAGATTGCCGGGCATTTTCACGAGAAAACAAAGGGAAGATGTAAAGAGCAGACCTATAAGAATTTATTTGGTCAACTCTTCCTTCTTTTAAATCCTACACTTTATTTTATGATTTCAAATATGTTCATCTTAGCCTCTAAAATGGAGCACTAAATTCATAATGCTCTGAATTTTTGTAATTTTGTATTGATATTTTTGGAACATGTTTGATATTTAAAGTTTTTATAAAAAAATTTGTTTGTGCTTTTTAAGGAATATTATTTTGTTTTTTCTTATACTTTATTTACTTGTAATCTAACAAATTATGATGTTAAAAACATAAAGTGATATAGAGATATTGAAAGAAAGCAGAAGAACAATAGGAAAAATAAACTAATTTACTAAATAGATATAAGCATATGCTATTTCGGATCCATAGTCATTAATGAAAAAAAAATCAAATAATTCAATCAATTAAAATTCAAGTGGACTAGAAGGATTTACTAATTAAAGAAATTGATTTGATTATATTGATCTTGGCATAGACGATATAATATTTATGCATTCGACTGAAGCTATAAAATTTCAAATAAATTCTAATATTAATTTTGAAAAATAAGATATCAATTAGAATTATATAAATTCAGGGTACTACTCTAAAAATTAAAAAATAACATTAGCATAATCTAGAAAATTCCTAAAATTTCAATTTTTTTACCAAATTAACTCTAAGTTTAATTTCAACCTTTTAAATAGGTTGGATAAAAATTAAACTTAGAAAGATTAGTAATTAACCAAAATTTACTTCGCATGTTTTACTAAATTGTTATGGGAATGACACTCAATTTTAGCTTTACTCCATCACAAACTTCAAATTTATGCCATTACCTTATGTGCAAGTAAATATTTCATGCATATTATTTTATGCGATTACCCAAGCAATATTATCATTATTCACTTATTTTTGGTTGAATTTAAGATTTCAATCAAAATTTTGATGTTTGTTTTGTGAGCAAACAAGGTTGGTGTGATTTTAATAGTGCACAAATTATTGTTAACTTAGTTCACATAATTTTATATTTATAGCACATAGATTCAATTGTATTCACTCAATTTGAGTTGTGGAATAAAAGTGAGGTCAACACATAATTCTTATGCATTTATATATCAAATACATAAAATTTGATATTACAAATATAACACTTTATAAGGATGCTATTGTTTATAATAATAAAAATTTGAGTGCTATTTATATAAATATAAAAGTTTAGATATTTGATATATAAATATATAAGAATAGTGTGCTATATATATGTAAATGCCTCTTATTATTTTAAAAATGATTCCAATTAACTAATTAAAAAATTAGAGGCCATATAATCTACAAAACAAATGATACAGCCACCAAATATTTTCAAATAATTTATCTTTAATTATAAATTATATATAAATGATTCTTACTTTTCAGAACATTATAATTTTAAAATCGTATAAATAAAATATAATATAATAACGTAGCGAAAAGCTCAGCCCACAAGAAAGCGCATAGAATTTTCAAGTCCAAATTTCATGAGCAGCAAATTTGAAGTCTACGACTTAATGGAATTATAATATGAAATCACAGGGCTGTTTTATTTATAAGCAAAGTGTAGTAAAATAAAATATGAAAACTCATTTAGTAGGCATTTTCATTTTGTATTTTCAAGAATGACTACTACCATTTTAAATTCTCAAATCTTGTAAGATAGACGATGAGGCAAGTGGCAAAAGTGTTGGTGCCCACATGAAGTAATGCATAGTTTTTTTTATTCCAGATTGAACTCACTTGCTCGCGTTAATCATCAATTTATTTCTTTGATGAGTCAAGTCCAAGTTTAAGAAAACAATCCTCGATGAAGATGGCAATACATATATCCTTTTACCTTTCTATGAAGAATTTGAGTCTGAAGCAAATTAATAAGAATTCAGAGAATTTAAATTTAATTTTAATTTGAGTTTGATTTTATTATAAAGTACTATTGATCTTCTTTGACATCCCATTTTGAGAATTAAATAAATATATATATATATATATATATATATATATATATATATATATATATATATATATATATAATATAGATATATTTATGTTATAAATATATTTTTATATATATTATGAATATAAATAGATATTACATATAAAAAAAAAGAGAACAAAAAAATTCCTTTAAAAAAAATAATATATATATATATATATATATATATATAATATGATAAATCTATATATATATATATATATATATATATAGATATCATATATTCTATATATATATATATATATATATATATATATATATATATATATTATTAGTATATAATAACAAAAGAAAAGAGAAAAAAGGAACTTCACAAATCCGCTTTCGCCTCCTCCGGTATTCCTCCAAACCGCAAGCAATGGTCTTTCTGCCGCTCTCTCTTCAACCGCCTCGCCACCGCCCGCCTCGTTTCGGACGCCCTCCTCGCCCTCGATTGAGCCGTTACATTCGGTCTCCACGACCGGCAAACCTTCCTCCAACTCATCGACGCCCTCTGTGCCTACCGCCTTACCCCCGAGGCCTACGACCTCTGCTTCAAAAATCCCCCCTTTTCTGTCAACTGTGACACCAAGGCTCACAACCTCCTTCTTCTCGGATGGCTCAAGATGGGCTGCTAGGGCCGATGCAGGCGCTTTTGGGAGGAGAAGGATTCTCGGGATGTTGAGAAGGATCTTCATTCCTATTCCATCTACATGGACATTGTCTCCGAGTCAGGGAAGCCCTGGAAGACCATTAAACTCTATAAAGAGGTGAAGAACAAAGGCATTTCACCAGATGCTATTGCTTATAATACTGTAATCCAGGCTGCAGGCCATTGTGATGGCGCTGAAAGAGCTATTAGGATGTACAGAGAAATGCTGGACTCTGGCTGCAAATCAACTGTTGCCACGTTCAATACTATAGTGAATTTGCTATGCAGTGAAGGGAGGGTGAAGGAAGCCTATAGGTTTCTGGGTGACATGAAGAAAATGGATTGCGAAGCAGATGTGATCACATACCATTGCTTTTTTCCAGCATTCAAGCAGACCGCAAGAAGCTTTGGGGTTCTTTGAAAGGATGGTGGCCGCTGGCCTCGGATGGATACTGATGTAATGTTGATAAAGAAGTTTGGAAGGTGGGGGTTTCTTGAGGCCAGTATTTAAGGTCTGTAAAGTGCTGGAGTAGCATGGATGTAGTCCTGATGCTTTCGCATATAATGCCTTCATTGATGCATTGTTACAGAAAGGGATGGTAGAGATGGCAAGGAAATATTACAAGGAATGCAGTCAAAAGGGCTATCTCCGAAGTTAAGGAAGAAGTTTGAGACCAACTTGATTGCTGGGCTATCTGGAGATGAAGATAGTAATAATAATTTAGCGAATGCTGCAGTTTGAAGATATCTTCTCATGAGAGAGATTTCGAATGACTTTGCATTATCAGGTAAAAGAACAGCTTGGCAATTTGTATTGTGACTTTAACTTGCCAGTTTAGAGATATTCTTTGAAGCATAAAGACCAAATTCCTAGAGTTGGAATGATGGAATGTTATCTTATGCATTAACTAAATTGCCATTTAGAGGTGAAAGATTCTACAATGCTCAATAGGCATAGTAGGTTTGAAGACTCCACTAACGCTCAATATTTAGTGCATGAAGACTCATGATGTCAAGAAGATACCGCTACACTCAATAGAGCTTATCGCAGGCCAAAACAGTTTAAATGTACTTCACGATGACGGAAATATTGTAAATATTGCCAAAATTTCACAAATTTTGGGACTTAAACAAATTTAAATGGAAATCATCTAAACTCAAAGTAAATAAAAAAAAAGATACAGGGTAACTATTGAAATAAACATTAAATCAAAAAAAAGAGAAGAAAAGAAGAATGCTTACAAAAAAATTTAAGTAAGTTGAAAGTCCACCCAAGCTTTGAGCCGGAATCTTCCTCCCTCTTTTCAAGTCCTCTAAACCCAAGTAAATGATATAAAATGCAAGGATCCTCCTCTTTACTTCATTTATAGAGCTCGAAAGAGTCAATGTGGGACCCATCCTTATTTAAACATAATAATTAAGTGCAATGATGGGGTCTGATGGATAATACTAAACTCATAATCTTTAATCTCAATTTTCTATGACTTAAAGTAAAAGCGGTAAAGTGAGTTCTCTTTTCTTGAAACTCCTCAAAATTAAATAAACTTTAATTGAAACTTGGGGAGGCTACTACTAAACTCACAAGAGACTCATAATAAATTTGAAGTCAGTTACTAAATAAATATGAAATTAGATCTATAGTTAAGGATAAATCTATATTGGATTTGAAGTCTTTTTTATGTGAACAAATTATATTTGATGTCAAATGAAGTATGAATCTTAATTAAATATGAAATAATAAACGATTGATGACAAATCTAATGGTGCATTTATAAATTGAGGAATATAAAATTTGATAGTTTTCTTATAAGCACAAAGTCAATTAGACAACTCATGGTCACTCATGAATATAGTCTTTAAAAGAATCATTTGGATCTTGCATTTAAAATTAGATTCGAAATGCAATGAGATTTGTGATATAACTAAGTGTTATATTGAGGATTTCAAAACTAATAGGATCCAGATGAAATTCATAAGAAGACTTACACTGAGGATTATACTATACCTAATTCAATTAATGATGAAATTGATATATAGTACATCTAACGGGTAAAAGTCATAAAAAGAGAGATTTAAAGTGAAACTCATAGCACATTTTAATTAAGAAGTACGAACAAAGTTTTTTTTTTTTGATAAACTCAAATAACTTGTTAACCAATATAAGAAGAGTTTTTCAATGATCGAATGAGTTATGCTTTGGCTTGTATCGAACAAGTTAAAATAGGTGAAGTGGCTTAAATAAATCTCACAAAATTTTGATTGTTCATTAATGAGCATGAACCAACTATCCAAATTTAGAGATTCAACACACAAGTTTAATGCAAATAAGGATACAATATTTTGAGTGCCAATATAAATCTAATTCTGCTCCACAAATGTCACCGGATTTGTAATTCTTCGTACAAGCGTAAGTGTCATCTATCGGGTGTACAAGAGTATCACATATGATCTAGTTATGACCAGAGTCCTCTGATCAGGTGGTTGCAGCCAAATGACGCCATTATATTATGATCATGGCTGTAGCCCGTATGCTCCCCAATGGCTCTACCCTTTGAGATGTGAATCATATAGTACACTTGATAGAGAAAAAAATCTTCTGTCAACTATGATAGACTTAAGCTTATCTCCTTAAAAAAAATCACCCGAAGTCTACAAGGATTACTTGGACAACGTAACCCATGGCTGCTGACAGGGATCCTTCAGTCATGTTAGGTCGACTACCTCCTCTAACTAAGTATACTAGGGACCACGACAGCTCGAGATGACAGAACCATGGGATCTAGATCGGGCACGTCATCATTCCACCAACCATCCGCTCTAAGTTAAAATGATGAATTTCATAATCTTAAATTTTAAACTCAACATGCTATTATACGCTATGCATTCAACAATCTAACGATTAGCCTTAATCGAAGTTCTCTTTCAACATTGAGAGGGATAATTAACTATAGGTGTTTGCGCCTATAAGTAATCTAGAAATAGATCTAAAGTACTCATAAAATGATGGAGAAATCTCTCGGTAGTGTCTTATCTACTTTTCCTTCTGCCTTCTAAAAAGTTCACTGACATTCAAATCAAACTCTTTTCAATGTGAGAGATCGGTGGTGAATTTTTGGAGCCCATAGATTTCTAGCGACTCTACTGGGGATTGGTTTTTTTTCCATCTTTAGTTAGTCAAATTTGAGTTGTAGTTACTGTGGAACTTGATAAAAATTGAAAAATTAATCATCAATGAAATTGAACATAGATCTAAGCCAATCATGTCCTTATGACTAATCTGCTTGTTCTCTATATCGATGGATCTTTAAAACACACAGTTAATCATGTAGCTAGGTCACATAGCCAACATCCGTCTAATTAATGTTGTCATTAATATTGGAGCTGCTAGAGCAACCATCCAATTTAGTAGTGTAAACTTCCCAGCCCTCACTACTATAAATAATCATCTACTTGAAGCACTTACATATTGTAAACACCAACTTGTGTAGAGAAGAACAACTGGAATTGCTGCTACTACTATTAAGGTTCTTCGGAAGAGAGCCTCTATATTAAAAAAAAATTGGGTCATTCTGAAGTGCTAGTCATGAAAAGAACCATCACTTGGCAAAAGTTTCAACCATGCTTATGAATGTGACCACTTTGCCAGTTGAACCTTTTGATACTGAAGCTTTCTTATCTAGAAGAAAACTACCTAGAATGCAAAGGAGAAGAAGAAATGTCTGATTCGACTCTCACATGGGTCATCTATTACATAATTAACAATATAACCATAAGCGAGTATTCCTACCCCATAATAAATTCAAAAATTTTAAGATGGCTAAAAAGGAATAGCTCTACTAGTAATGTTAAGCGTTTTTTTTTTGAGCTCAACAACAATCAGCTCCACCCTTGTAAGAAATAACACGAAACTCAATCGCCAGTACAGAGTCCCAAATTTGTTAAAGAAAAAGAAAAAAGAAGAGGTAAAGGCTAATTATCGAGAAGCCAAGAATGCTCCACTAATAAAAAATTATCATTAATGATGGTATCTCATGATCATCCTAAACAAGCCACACGGTATACGGTGACACCTAGAGCGCATGTCTAGGAATCCACCGCCAAAAGGTCCCTACAAAAAGAAAAATAAATATGGAGACCGAAGCTTCGAGAAGAAGTAGCGACGCATAAGCTTCTTCATCTGGAAGCAAGCTAGCCTAGAGACAACGGAGAAAGAAAAATACTGAAATGTGTGCTCAACAACTATTGTTCAAGCATAAAATTATACAACCAAGGTAAACCATAAGTTTAGTGTTCCAACTCATAACAAGTTTGATAGATGAGATGGGTAAAACAACACTAGTCAAATCAAATAGTACCTTTGGACCTGACAACATCAGATTCTAACCTCTCTAGTGGGGAAACTCAAAATTGTATATGCAAGGGTGCATTGGGTCCTCAAAGTTGCTAAGAAAAGTTGGCTGATGAAAAGAAAATATCAAAATCCTATCATCGTGGAGTTGCCTCCAAGGAAAGCTCCTCCTCAACTCTAGTAAGATGTCAACCAATTCAAGTCTTGCATGGTGAGACAAGGATACACTTAAAGCCCAAGAATTCATCATTGAAAGGACCTTGTAAAAAGCTAAGCAAATTTGGAGGCTAAAGCCTCAAAGTGAAATTTCCTTAAAGAAAGGCAATGACGTGACATTTAGGCTATACTCCCACAAAATCCACTCCTTATGCACTAGTATTTGGAGTTGAAGTAGTCATTCCACTTGAATTTGAATTATCTTCACTATGAGTAGCCATTCAACAAGATCTTAACCAATGTGAGAATGCTCATCTACAGATGGAAGAGCTTGATGTGCTTGATGAGGTCAAGCTCCAAGCTCAACAAAATTTAGAAGTTTATCGAGCAAGGATGAGCAAAGCATTCAATCATATGGTGCATCATCAAACTTTTTAAGAAGGAGAGTTAATCCTGGTGCTGAGAATACCAATTATTCATCGTCATCATTACATGTGTAAGTTTTGCTTAGAAATTCTATAAAGCAAACGTCTCCCTATCGAGGGGCATTTTTAAATTTTATAGTAACATATTATTTTTTCTTGTAAGCCTCCTTTTGTATTTGGGTTGACATCATGCCTAAGGTAGAGATCCCATATACATATTTAAATTATGTATTTAAAGTTCACAAGTATCAAAGTCTTATTGACCAAAAAAGAGAAATTTTCAAATCAGAATAACAAATCAAGTTGAAAATATATCTTCCATCCATACATCAAATCTAAGGCTGGAGTGGGTGCATAAGGTCATACTTAACATGCCCAAATATGGTCGAGTCACTGACAAATTTGCTTACTCAATACTCCACAAAGGCCACAGTAAGGGTGCCTTTTACTATGTAGTTCAAAGACGAGAGCATCCAAATCTTTAAATCCCTTCAATGAGTTTAATTTAGGGAGATCATCCCTAATGGTCAAGGTCATTTTCCAAAATCTAACAAAAGATCCTCACTGAGATGGCATTAAGCCAAGTATAGTAATAATATCAAATGAGAAATCTTAACTCCTTCAACAAGCTTATAAAGCAGAAAGCGAAGACCAAGAAAACACTTCTTTAGTAAGTCCAACCAAGCAGAAAGCAAAGAACCGAAGAAGTCATCCCAATGTTCATACAAAGCCAAACACTGAACTAAGGGAGTCGT
This sequence comes from Cymbidium sinense, assembly GCA_021442155.1. Lineage (NCBI taxonomy): Eukaryota > Viridiplantae > Streptophyta > Magnoliopsida > Asparagales > Orchidaceae > Cymbidium > Cymbidium sinense. The sequence goes on from CM038219.1 coordinate 136,544,178, forward strand.
GTCATCAACATGTTTATTATGCACAAAGTGTAGGATGACTCTTTGCCATTGACCCAACATAAGCTCTGAAGGTCAGGTTATCTACTGACATCCTTTTATAAGCCCACAAAAGAAAAAAGCTAGGGCAGAAGGTAAGTTCATATCACCTGACAAGTCTTCATGATAATTCAAGGTTCTTCGCCAAATCTGTCAAGGCATAAAGACAGTATAAAAGAAAATATGAACCACAAAATTTTAAGATTGAATCTTCAACAAGTCCGTCAAAACATAAAGCATAGGACCAAAGATGTTCTCATATTACCAACAAATCATCAACTCCATCAAGTTTGTTAAGGCACAAAGCCAAGATAGGAGGAAACATACAAATTTCAAAATTTTGAGATTGAATCTTCAACAAGTTCATAAAAGCACAAAGCATAGGACCAAAGATGTTCTCATCTAGCCAACAAGTCATCAACTCCTTCAAGTCCACTAAGGCACGAAGCCAGGATATGAGAAAAATATAAATTTCAAATTTTGAGGTTGAATCTCAAATAAGTCCAACACAAAGCATAGGACTGAAGGCAATCTTATCTCAGGAATAAGTCATCAACTACATTAAGTTCACCTAAGGCACAAAGCGAATGGGAAAAAATATAAATTTCAAACTCTTAAGAAAATGTCTTCAACAAGTCCGAAATAAAAGCATAGATTAAAGACATTCCAGATTCTCTCAATAGTTATTGCAAAGCCTCTTATGTGAAATGGGGGGCCTTCTTGTATATATATTCAGGTTGACATCGTGTTTCATGCCGAAATCCCTAAATAAATATACATAATCAAGAGGAAAGAGAGGTAATCTTTGATGATATATGATAAAATTTCTTTTAAAAACACCATGAAAATCCCTCTATTATGTATGGGGCATTTTTAGATTTTTGAAATCAATATTATATATTGAACTCTCTTAAGAGCAAATATATCAACTCAAATATCTATGTATTTGTTTAATCTTAAAATTCTTTCAAATGTGTTTTAGAATTCCCCATGCAAAATAGGGGGGCATTTATTTATTTTCATATGGGTTGATATCGTGCCATAAGACGAGATCCTTAAATATATTCTAATTCGGGTAGACATCATTCCTTAAGCTGAGATCCCCATTTGATTACTCTAGTATCCTAATATTAAATGTACTGTTGATTATGTTGACCTCACTTTTGGAGTGAGCTCTCAACTTCCTCATCATAGAAGTAGGACTCTTAGTCTTAAGACACTTCTAGTGATTAGGTGAACACTTAACCTAATCCTAGAGACATAGAAAAGTTAGCCATAAGAATGGGATGTGCCTTAGGGATTTAGGAGGACTTTCCTACCCTATAGCCTAAACAGAATTCTTGCTTCCTTCTTTCAAACCAAACCTCAAATTCAAATTCAAAATTTAAAATCAAATCCAACTTCAAATGATTGAAACCCATGATTAAATTCAAACTCAAAATCCCTCCCTAAACCCTTTGATTTTATCTTATGGATTTGGCCTCAACCAAATTCAAATCAACCACAAAATTGATTTTCTCAACTAGAAAAATTCAACCAAAAATCAAATCCCAATCTAAAATCCAAATTAAATCCAAGTCCCAAATCAAATCCAACTTGAAATGATTGAAACCCAGGATTAAATCCAAACCCCAAAATCTCTTCCCAAGCCATATGAACCACCTTCATATGCTTAGCCAAAACTCCTTCTAATCACCTCGAATTTGGTAAATTTCTTTATAAATCAACTATTCCTTCATTTATATCCACAAATATAAATGAAACATACCCTCCAATGACCAAAAATAAATCAAATCAAATCAATTCCCTACTTAAGCTATATGGACCCATCTCTATAAGCTTAATCAAATTTACTTCCAAATCACTCCAAACTCAAGTGATTTTCTCATAAACCATTTATATCTTCTTTTATATTTACAAATATAAATGAAATATAAATTCAAATGACCAAAACCAAACCCAAATCAAATCAAATATCCAACTTTAACCCTTTTAGCCAAATTCTTGAACTTGGCTAAATGATATCCAAATCAACTCAAAACCCATTAATTTTTTCATGATTCCATCATTCCTTCAATAATTGATGCAAATATAAACATAAACCACCCTTGTCAAACCAAACCCAAGTCAACCCAAGTCAAGCCTATGTTGCCCCTTTTGACTTGAAAATTATCATATAAATCAAAACCCATATGGCTCCAAACCCCTTGCAATTGGATTTATATTTTCATTTTAAATCTATTGATCAACTCAACTAAACTTGAATCAAGCCATGATCAAGCCAAGCAACCCATTTAGGTCCACTTGACCCAAAGTGACCTAACAGACCTTCTTGAGCCATGTTCTAATCCAACCTAAATTGGATTGAACCAAACCCATCTAAACTTTCAATCATGATCAACAATCATCATAGGGTGATCAATTGCATTGAATTAGGTAAAACCAAGTCAAACTTAGCTTTGACCAAGTCAACATTTAGCCCAAATGATACCCAAACTAGCCAAAATCCATCATATGCCAAATTGATTGAAACTATTTACTCAAACTCATTCATGATCAATGATTGAACATGACAAACCCTCACTTGAGCCAAACCAAGTCTAATTGATCATTTGAACTAAGTTGACCCATATTGGCCTAAGGAGCTAAAATAGGTCAAATCATGATTTGATGCAAATTGATTACAACCAATGATTCAAGTTCATTCCAAATCACTTATTGAACTTGACTAAAGCCATAATTGAGTCCAAGTTGACCAATTGGTCAACTTAACACAACCTAACCCAAATTGACCTAAAGGGTCAAATTGGCCAAAATTTAAATTAAATCCAAATTAATCCAAACCAAAGCCTACAATCATGTTTAATTGACCAATTGAACTTGACTCAATACATAACGCAAGCTTATTTGGTAAAATTGGTCGAATTGATCAACTTGACTAATTTGATTCTTTTGAACCCAAATGAGTCAAATCCAAACCTAGGCCAAACCAACATAAATTAAATGAATTAAAACATCCCAAATCATCATTTGAACCTAACCCAAGCCTTGATTTGACTTTATTTGACCAATTGGTCAACCCAACCTAACTAGCCCAAATGACCACATTTTGACCATATGAACAAATCATCGAAAACCACTTTATGGAACCTTGGTGGCTGGCTTAACCTAACCCAATTGGACCCTAGGTCAGCCCCAAACCAACCCAAGTCCAGGTGAGACACAACCCAAGGGGATTAACCAATGGACACCCTCTAAATTGCATTGGATCCTTTCCTTAAGTGGCAAAGTCTAATTTGTCTCGCCATGGCAACCATCAAATGGCTAAATGAAGCACTACTATAACTTCCTAGCCCAACCTAACCTACCCTAGCATTTGCCATGGACCAAGAGAGCAAAGACAAGGCATTCCCCCTCATGCCCGAACCCATTAGATGCAAGAGAGATCAATCCCACACAATCCCTCCATTTTAAGCCTTGAGACTCCTGCCACTACCTCGACCACTCCTGGTGAGCCATGAGGCACTGGCGGTGACCCCTCTGACAACCCGATGGTGGCCAATCAGCAGGAATTACGGGATGAATCCGCCCATCATCATTGAGACGAGCATACCCCTCAATTTAAGCAACAAACATAGATAATTGTATTAAGAGACTTCCTAAGACAATTTGAACACCCTCACAGCACTCCCAAGCATCCTCAAGCCCTCCTCGATCGGCATTGCCCAATCCTAACCAAAGCTAAAATAGGACATCACTCTTTCGAGCAATACTCCCTCTATACTAAATCAAACTTCAATTCCTTACACCCACACCATTCTTGTACTATGTCGAAGCTAATTGAACCTTCTCCAAGCCCCAGCAGGAGATAGGGGTTCGTGAGTCGAGTCAGGCCTTTGTATGGATTGGTCAGGCACTCTACCCCAAATTGAGCTCAATGCTTCTCAACAAGGCTTCACCTTAACTAAGCGAAGCTACCTCTAAAGACCTACCGTCGTACATTAGCTTTGGTGAGGTAAGTTTGCAAATGAGCCTTGTTTGCAAAATGGGTTAGTCTTTTGTAAAGTAAATTTGAATACCATTAGTTTTTAGTTGTTGGATGAGTGTGTCTCCCTTCCTATAAGGTATGGGAATTTGGAGACAATCTGAGCTTGGGTGAGATTGGATCGAATGGAGAAAGATGGATGACATCCGTCTTTCATCACTCGTGAATGGGAGAGATCGTGAGATGTCCATTCTGCATGGTTGGAACGGACAGCTTTGAATAGATCCTACGTTAGATCCCCTATTTTCCTAAATTGCGGATCAAATCGTGGTCGTCTGATCTTAGATTGGACGGTCCACGGGAAAATGCGTTCACTACCATCCGAGTCAGCCTTTGGATGTAACAACTTAAATAACCAATCCCATCATGCCATGCGGAAAGTGTGCCACCGCATCATTCGCCACATGGCCCAACATGATTAAGGCTTTAATTAGGCTATTTTAATTATTTTTTAATGCTGAAACTTCTTAAATTTATAACTAATTATAGAAAAATCCAAAAAAAAATGCAAACTTTAGCTCATTTTAAAGGTATTTCATTATAGAATTTTGGAAAATTATTATTAATTGATTTTAAACAGTGATTTAATTAGAAACTTAATTAGCTTAATTACTCCTTAATTAATCATTGAATTGATTCACAATTTTCTATGGATGTTTGGAGGGATGACCTCTGCCTCCCCCATTTTCTTGGGATTTTATTGGTTGCTCAATTAAGAAAATCAATTGATTAAGCCTTAATCACTCTCTTAATTTAATTAGTGATAATTAGTGAATGAATATTGGTTTAATCAATTATTTAAGCTTAATTACCTCAGTGGAATAGTAAGGGAACTTAGGGAGTGTAATTGGAATATTTTTCTAATTCATTTCTAAAATTTCCTTTACTTTTTTGGAATTAAATTAAGTGATGATTAATGAGGTAATTAAGTGCTTAATTTTCAAGGTAAAAGTTAGAGCCTAATTGAGTGTTTGAAATGACTTAGGGATTAAGGATTGAGGCTTTGTCCTTGATCTCTCTCTAAATTAATTTCATCATCCTAATCAAAATATAATCAAAGAATTCAATAAATTAATTAATAAGCTTGATTTAACTCAATCTAAAATCCACTTCACACTTAAGCAACCTTTAATTGATCTTGGGTAGCTCTTTGGGTGTTCAATAATCCAAAGTGAGAGATAATGAAATTAGGGTTAGCTCAGATGTGTGAGAAAATTATAAAAGCAGTTAAGTGAGATCCCTTAAGCCTAATTATTAATTATTGTTCAGACCAAAATTCACCTCTCGATGAAGACAGATTAAATGTTGGTGAAACTTTCATAAGAGATGAAATAGTAAATAAGACACTACCCAAAGATTTTCTCATTTTGTGAGGACTTTAGATCTGGTTCCAGGTTTTCTATAGGTGCAAGCACCTATAATTAATTACCCCTCCCAATACTGAGAGAGAACTTTCGATTAAGGCTAGTTGTTAGATCGCTAAATGTGTGGCGTACAGTAGAAGCATGTAGAGTTTTGAAATTTTGAATTTATGAAATTCATTATATTTAACTTAAAGTGGGTGGTTGGCGGAACGATGATGTGCCTGATCTAGATCCCATGGTTCCATCATCCCGTCATGATCCCTAAGGAGGTAATCGACCCAACCTAACAGAAAGATCCTTGTTAGCATCCATGGTTTTAGTCGTTCAAGGGAATCTTGTAGACCTGGGATGGTGTTTGTCTAAGATGATAAGCTTAGGTCCACCTTAGCTGATAGAGAAATTTTTGCATTATAAAGTGCACTCTATAATTCACAACTCAAGGTACATAGCCATTAGGGAGCATACGGGCTACAGTCGTGACTATAACATAATGGTGTCATTTGGTGGCAACCACCCAATCAAAGGACTATGGTCGTAACTGCATCATATCTGGAGCCTACTAGCTAAATCATATAGTAAGAGGACACGGACCACATCCTTGCTGGCATGAGATTGATTGAGAGTGAACATAATTGTGTACTTGATTTAACATTAGCTCATTTGTGAGCAAGAGTTTTTTTTAGTTATGGAAGGTAGATTGGGCTAGATTTTACTATAAGTTTTTAGAAATTGAATTTCATTTAAGCACTTTTAGATTGGTACTTAATTTTGCAAGCACATTTTGATGGTAAATATCCTCTCTAGTTAAAATCTTCATTCAACATAGCCATCATCGGGGTAGACCTTGTCACTTTGCTCATTTGCTAACAAAAGATCAGGTCTATGACTTGTATTCATGAATTTTGATTTGAGATATTTTAACATAAATACTTTGAAAATTTGGATAATAATAATCCCCTCTCGTTAAATTCTACAATCAACACAACAATCACTAGGGACTGAATGATTCTTCATTTTGTTATTCTAGATCATGTCAACTCTATTAATTTAATAATAGAGGATCAAATCTAGATTTATATTTTGAAAATTTTGAATTTGAGGATATTGAATATAAATATTTTTGATATTTTTGATAATAATGACCCCATCTGATTAATATCTTTGATCAACTCAACCATCATTGAGGTGTGAATGATTTGAATATTCACATTATAATTTGATAATTTAATTTTAAGATTGAACCCCTCCGATTGAAATTCATAATCAACACAATCATCATTGGGGAGAATTTGATCATAAAATTTCTCTATTTAGATCTTTGATGCTTGTATGCAAATGTATAAATCAAATTCTCTTCTTGGTGATTGAGCATTTGATTCATAATCAATCTTGTCAACTCCTATTTTGCACGGAGGATTGGATTGATTAAGTTGGATTTATGACTTCACCGTATAGATAAAGCGGCCTAATTGAGTTTATTTTTATCTCTTGATGTGGTCATCTGCACAAATCTCGTGATAGTTATTAGAAGTTTGACCATCTCGCATGCACGAATGATTTCATTTTGAAATAGTTGATTGTCCATGTGCATTCAAACACAAGTCTTCACCATAAGACTTGCATTAAGATTCATCATCACTCATTCTATTAAATTGCTTATACACATTTTGAGGCATGTGATTTGAGTGTATTAGCTTCATAAGCCATGCAAGACTCCTATCCTTATAACACTTACATGGATGTGGTTGTGATGGACTTGTATGTATAGTTGCTTTAGAGTATCTGCAAGTATCGTAAAAGTAGCTTGATATGAATGTCCATTTAATATATTGGGCTTTAGGTTTGATAACTTCACTTCATGGTCATTTAAAGTTCTCTTAATCATCTCAATATAGATTGTCAAGCAATCAGATATTCAACAAGAAGTTGCATTTGTACTCGTTAGCAGGTTGCCAAATTTTGTTGTTGCTTGCGAACATATATTCAAATGATGTTCTCGAATTGAAAGAATTCTCAAGGCTCTACTAGTTCACGTTTGTTTGACCCTTGTTTGTGCTCTTAAACGAGCTACTTTATCTCATTCTTCTATGTAAGCAGGATATCATATCGAATCTAGCAAAAGAGTTATCAAACTCAATTCAACTTTTCTTTGAGTCCAATTGAAGTCTCATTTGTGCATATATTCAAGAGCTTTCAATATCACCACAAATTTCATTTAAATTTTATTCTAATATATATATATATATATATATATATATATATTGAGTTTGCATTTTGACTTAATACCAATTTTGACTTCAATTTAGGTTTCAAGTGTGTTCCTTATTGGTCCAGGTTTTGACGAAATTTCGTCAACACCTCCCCTAGCCGAGGAGATTTCTACCGAAGCTAAGCCTGCCCACTTGTCTAAAAAGACAAGCATGGGTGATATTTTGTAACACCGTAGTCGTTAATTCTCCAACTTATCAGTCTAAAAAGACACGCATAAGCTCTTCAGATTATCATAAATTTAACGTGAAACCTTTTAATCAAGCAGATCTTTGAGGAAGATAAACACTTAGACAGAGTAAGGACCAGCTTGCTAAAGATATCCATGGTGACGTGGCCTTGCGCAATCTCCTTTCCCTTTGATTGGGTCTATAAATGGATGACTGTACATACGGTTGAGTTTAGTTTTAGCATCGAATATCGCAATATACTTTTGAGGAAATTGTTCATTAACCACACAAGAATTAATCTTGTCGAACTTAGTTCAAATGATTTTATACCAAGAAGGAATTGTTTTGTCTTCCCCAATCTCACTCAGAAAATAAGATGCTGAATCCATTTGCATCAACGAATCGATAGAACACAATTAGTAGAGGACCCTCCATAAAGTCATAGACAAACCAAGCGCCCCGCAATTGGTACTCCATCAACCAAAGCAATTTTTCACAATCTTATGAACCCCTAAGGAAGTACCATACCCCCCTGATCTAGATTGATTTTGCCGTTCTTGCCAACTTCACGTAAAGCTTGACTTCCTTGAACTGCGCCATCATCATAATCTCTCTCTCTCTCTCTCTCTCTCTCTCTCTCTCTCTCTCTCTCTTCTCTAGTTAGAGTTTGTAGATTAAAGAGTGAAGAGAGAGTGAGAGGTTTTTTTGGAAAAAGTTTGAGGGCCATTAGACCCAATTCATTCCAAAAGTATAATGGGTTACAATGCAATAGAAAGATAAGTGACAAGAGTAATGAACAGAGCAAATATGCTCCAAGACAAAACTTTGGCAAGAGAGGTCAATCAGACCAAAAACAAGACAAAGCCCATACAAAAATTATGGATGGAATAGCAACTATAACAGCAAAAATAAACACTACAGTAGACTGGGATAAGTAGAACAAAGAAAGATGGACTCAGACTTGAAAACCAGAAGGAGAGCTAGGCAAACCCGAGGATGAGGAGCTAGCCAAGAATCGATTACCACTAGTTGAAGGAGACCTGCGATTGCCTTCCCGGCCATCCAGTGGTGTCAAGGATGTATGAGGGCCGCTGACGAACCAGGGTGCTGGGAAGGCCCTTCAAACAGACCTCTTCAGATCGAGAGCAATTAAGCAACTCAGATGTCATCATCATCCAGATTAACGCCAAAAAAATCAATAGAAGGAAAAAAGCAAAAAGAAAACCTAGTTGGAGAAGAAGTAAAATAGTTTAGTCAGAGGATATCTTTAATGACCCAATCGTTTAGAGTCCTTTTCACTAGAAGTGGCCATTCATCCTTGATTTTCCAGCGAGATATTTTATAACCAACCCTTCTTTTGATTTGAGAGGAGCCAGAGAAACATGAAGAAGAAAAGCCCGCTATTCCTTTCCTTCCGTGATGATGTATACTAAGAGCCCACAATGAGGTTCTTAAGTTTCGTTAAAGCTTTATGCTCATATAATTCCACATTATCCGAATTTGATGAAGAGAGGTGCTTAGCAGGAAGAATTGCCCATTAGGGATTACACTTCTAACCAAGTTCATGGAAAAAGGGCATTCAAAAAACAAGTGATTATGAGATTCATATGCATCCCAAAGACAAGACAACGCAAAGTGTGGTTTAATACCTCTTAGCAAGCGTGTCAGATGTTTTAAGTCCCCAAATAGGCTACCAATATAAAGCATAGTTAAGTAGAATCCTTTAAACAAATTGCAGTATGCCAATTGATATTGGGAACAGTTTGAAAGAGAACAGTTCTAAAGTCACAATTAGATGGAGCTCCTTTTCCGTTCCAAGTGATCCAGTCCACCCCACCAGAAATAGGGATGTTTTTAATGTTTTCAAATAACAAAGAGAATTCAGGATAGAGTCCCATGGGAGGTTCCAGTTGGCAACAATTAGAGAACAAACTTTGGCAGTGAGAGGGAGAACCAGATAAGTTGGGCCATTCTGCCCCATAAGATGGTAAAGGGTGTTACCTCCACACCAAGGGTCAAAGAACAAGGAGGTAGAGTGACCATTGCCAATGTTAAAGGAGAAATGCTTACCATATTTGATACCAATCGTCCTAGTTCTTTCCAAAGAGGGGAGGCTCTTTGCTTGCTAGCAACCCAAAATGAGCCATACTTCTGCTCACACCATTGTGAGAAGAGGTTTTCTTATCTCAGATATTTCCACAGCATTTTAAGCTTACACGAGGAGTTGATAGAGGTCACAGAGAGAAGACCCGTGCCACCCTGAGTCTTGGGAAGGTGGTGAGCAAGAGATGGTGTGGAGCCAGTAGCTCCGTGATAGAAGAAGTTAGAGGTAAAGAGTTAATCTTTTTTATCATACTGATTGGAACTACCATAGCTCTGAACCAATATGAAAGGAGATTATTAATAGATGATCTAATAATTTGAAACCTCCCCCCAAGAGAAAGGAATTTGCATTTCCAGCCAGCCAGCCAATTTTGCAGTTTATCAAAAAGGCTAGAAAAAAAGACTGACCCTAGGAGGGCCAGACACCAGAGGGAGACCCAAGTATGTAAGGGGAAGAGAGCCGATCCTACAGTTTAGGATCTGTAGGAGATCCTCCGATCTGGGAGTATTTTTGGAGAAGCAGACGACAGATTTATCTTTATTAGTGACTAAACCCAAGTAGAATTGCAGAGCCTGAAGAGAGTCTTTCAGGGAACTAAGTGTAGATCTATCAGCACAGCCCATAACTAGTAAATCATCTGCAAACAATAGGTGAGAAACCATGCATGATCCAGAGGAAAAAGGGTTAAAGCGCATAATACTCACTTCTCTATCCATAAGACAAGAAAAAGTGTCCATAGCTATGGAAAATAGGAAGGGAGAAAGAGGGCAGCCTTGCCTCAACCCATTAACAGAATTAAACCAACCTTTAATCTCACCATTCAGAACTATAGAAAAGGGAATGTTCATAATGCACCCTTCAACCCAATTTACAAATTTCAGAGGAAAGCCTTTAGTCACGAGTCTATGAAGTAAGGACTTCCTGTTTATAGAGTCAAAGGCTTTTTTGAGGTCAAGCTTAGCAAGGAACTTGCAATGTTGGTTAGGGGAGGAGAACTCATTAGAAATCTCACTAGCCATAGCAAAATTGTCGGCTATATCTCTACCTCTAATGAAGGCAGATTGTGATTGGTGGATGATTGATGGTAAGATACCCTTAAGCCTGTTTGTCAGGATCTTAGCAATCACTTTGTAGAAGGTGTTGCATAGGGATATAGGTCTGTAATTGGATATATTGCAAGAATGTTTTACTTTAGGGATCAATGCGATCAATGTATGCTTTAAACCATTTGGCAATTTGGAGGTCTTAAAGTAATAGTGAACCGCCCTTAAAAATTGCTTACCAGTGATCTCCCAGGAGGAGAGGAAGAATTGGGAATTGAATCCATCAAGACCAGGTGCCTTATTTGCATTGATACTTTTAAGAGCCAAAATAATTTTAGTATCACTAACTTCAGCAGTCAACTCCACGGCTTGCCTTGAATTAATAGAGTTACCCATAGGGAGGTCCAAAGTGGATACAGAGATGTCAGAGCTCCCATTGAACAGATTAGAGTAATACTACAGATTTCCAAGGCAATCAAGTTCTTATCAGTAAGAACACCATTTTTAGTATGAATCTCCCGGATACAGTTAGCGTTCTTCCTTTCTTTAATAGAACAGTAAAGGAATTTAAGATCATCCTCAGCATGAGTCAACCAATGAGCTTTGGCCCTTTGCTTTACCCATAAACTTTCCTTTCTAACAAGCACATAATATCTCTCTGAAGCCTCTTTAGCATCAAGCAAAAGTTGCACATTACCAGGATCCATTTCAGCTTTAGAAAGGATGTCTACCTGATCACTTCTAGCAAGATTAATCTGATTAGTCAAAGGACAAATGTCCCATTTCCTGCCCTTATAGGCTTTCTTTATAGAGGACAGCATTTTAGATAGAACAAATAAATGATCTCCATTCACAAAAGAACACCAAGCATCGTTGGTAATCCGATGGAAGTCAGTAGAGAGGGACCAGTGGTTTTATACATAAATCGTTGAGGGGAGAATAGGTTATGGTGGGGTAAGGTGATGAGAGGAGAGTGATCAGATGAAAGGGAAGGAGGGATCTTGTAAAAGGAATTAGGACAGAACTCCAACCAGGAAGAATTACAGAGGACTCTGTCCAACTTGGAGAAAATAGGATTGGATACTTGCTGGTTTGACCAGGTATGGGAAAGCCCCACACTGGGTAGCTCGATCAATTCACAGTCATTTACACAGCTAAGAAACTCAAGGGAGTTGTTAAGTGAGATGGGATTACCTCCAGACTTCTCCCAGCTAGATAGACAACAATTAAAGTCACCCATAATAATCCAAGGACCAGAAGTACTAGCTGCAATTGTCCTTAATGAGTTCCAAAGAGATAACCCAGCCTGAGCATTGTTTTCTGCATACACACAAGTTAGAGAAAAGGAGGAATTGCTTGCCGTGGTAAGTTGGCCATGAATCAGTTGTGCATTTGTGACCAATGGATGAAAGCTTAAACGGTCTGAGCGCCACTTAAGCCAGATGCGGCCCCCAGCAGCCTCCCCGAAGTTAGAGCAATTGGATTCAGACGAAAATAGAAGAAACTTATTGTAAAGTAAATGATTCTGAAGGAGATCAGAAGAAACTTTTATCTCAAGGAGGCAAAAAAGATCAATATGGAATTCTTGGATAAGACGTAGGCAGTCGTGAGATCTACCTTCAGCAGATAGGCCTCTAACATTCCAACAACCAATTACTGGACAGTTCATTGAGAGGAGGTTGTTGAGGGTTTCTTACCCTTCTTCTGTTTACCTTTGTTGTTTAAGGGAGTCGAGCCATTATTCTGCTTAAGAATCTCCTCCCCAGAGTTTGCCTTACCTGGCATGTATGGAGCTTTTCCTTTTGTCTTCAGGATATCAAGATGGGATGGGAAACTGCGGTCTTGTGCACTCAGAGTGGGAGTCCGGAAAGCCTGGCAGGAAGTCTAGTTCACTCTCCTTCTCTGCAGAGGCAATGATACAATCTACTAGCTCTGGATTGTCATCTTGAGGGGAGAAGAGTGATTAAGGTGTGAGCACTTGTGTGCGGAGATGCATCAGGAATGACATTAGACACTTGACCAATTGGAATTCCAGTCGGCTGAGAGAGAATACCAGAAATTTGGGGGGAATGAGAAAGTGGTTTAGAATGCTGAGTTCTTGGGAGAGGAGGGAGTTGAGTTTTACTTTGACCCCTATTGTCTACCGGAGTCGCTTTGCGAAGGGGGCACGTATTCTCATCATGAGAGAAGGTATGACAAGTTGGACATGCTGGTTTCCAATCATAGGGACGATTGAATTTCAAACCATTTAGATTTATGGGAATCGCCTTTGGATGCTATAAGGTTATCCACCCCAGTGGAATACCGATTTGGCTAGCCACCTTGGAGAACCCAATCTCATTCCAGCAACAAAGTGAGAAATTGGGGAGTTTAATCCAGAGGGGGAGCTCCGAGATCTGTTCTTTGGAGGGCCGGAAGTTCCAGGTCCACTGTTGAAAGATGAAAGGGCGACCATTCAAGAAACACGGCCCGTTGTCCCACACTAAGTCGTAATCCTCTTTGCAAGTGAATTTGAACAGAAAGAAGTCACCTTCCAAGGTGAGGAGTTCCATATTGCCTTTGAACCTCCATCTCTTCTTCACAGTTGCCAGGAGAGATCCATAGTATGGTCGCTTTCCGATAGCATGTCCCACTAATGACAATTCCCATTCCTTTTTCCCGGTGGACAGATCCTCTTCAGAAAAACATACCTCAGACGAGTTAGGGGGGATAAAGGATAGAGCGACAGATTTGCTCTGATCATTTTGAGCTAAGAGATGGTCTTTCCAGTTACACCGACTGGAAGATTCATTGGGGCGTTTCCCCAAAATCGATGCAGTGGGAAGTGGGGAAGACAGGGGGGGAAAGGTAGTACCGAACATGTCTCCCAAAGAGGTCATACTCCTAGAGATACAAAGATGAGGAGGGAAAGGGGAAAAAGAGGAAGAGAAGGGGGTTGACCTCCAGCCCGAAGCCGGAGGTCAACAACGGATAATGGAAAGGAAGAGTAGGCCAAAGCCGAATCTAGTGCAATCGATCGGGAGGATACCTGAAGGGAAGGAAGACTTGCCTGTAAGAACCCTAGCCGCCGCATCAACCTTAGTTGTTCTCCTTATTATCTTTACAATGCCTATAAGAACCCTAGTCGCCACATCAAAATCGAACCAAATTATTCAAAAACTTTATATTTGATTTCTTAATAGAGTGAGAGGTTTAAGAGGCACGAGCTGCGGCTTTTTTTTTTGAACTTAAAATTAGATCTGTTTTTTATTAGGAAAGGATGAAATGTCAGTTGGAACATGACTCGAGGAAATGAATGACAACGATTATGCGTGATCTGAAAATCTAAGATTTTGATTTGCTCTTGAAATGTTTTTTTATTAGTGTTGCATGGCAGCTTAATTAAGTCTCCCATAAGATTAAACTTTAAAGTAGCCCAAGTATCAATATATATGTGCTTTTTTTCTTTTTTTTTTAACTCAAGTTTACTTGAAAAGATCCAGAAATGGTTTGCAAGATGGAAATGCAAATTTTTGTCATTGGGAGGAAGGCTACAATTAATTAGATTTTCGGTTAATAATCTTATATCATACTGGTTCAGATCAATGATAATTCCCAAAGGTGTATTAAAGCGCATATCCTCTCTCACTGCCAATTTTTTTTATAACAACGGGGAATCTAATAAACTATCCACTATCTCTTGGGAGAAAACCACTAGACCTAAGGACAAAGGGGGAATTGGAGTTCTTTCTACTTTCTCACTTAATGCACTATGCAAGATCAAAACACTGGAAGACTCTTAATCGATTCTTTGTTTGCTAATTGGTGTGAACAGAAATATGGATCAATTTGGAAACATTATATGCAATTTCTCTCTATGTGGAAGGATCTAAAACTATATGCTAAATGTTATTCTGATAATATATCCTACCACATAGGAAATGGTAACAATTTTTTTTTTCTGTTTGATCCTTGGTGCGATAAAAACATTATGGCTGAATCTTTGGGTACAAATGACGTAAATTTGTAGTTTTTTTCTCATAATGTTAAGCTTAATGCGTTTATTTCGGAAGGCAAATGGAGATTACCTAGCTGGTTTGAAATTAATTACCCTATGCTTACTGCCTCAATCAAATCCATTTCTATAGTTAGGGAGAAAAGACTGGATTACTTGGGACTCAAGCAGAACCCCTTCTTCTCGAGATTTTAAAAAGGTCCTCTTTGAGAATTTTCCTTACATTGGCGGCATAATAGTATTTTGTTTAAAGGAGGGGCTGTTAATTTATCTTTGTACTGCTTGATGGCTTACCTTGGTGGGTTAAAAACCACAGATATTCTTGCAAAGAGAGTGCTGGGAGTTAATACAGATTGCTGTTTTTATTTTGAAGACACAGAATCCCATTCTCACCTCTTTTTTGAATGCCCATTCTCAATACACTTGATTAGGAGCATTCTTCCTAATGGCAAATTCTTTTTAATGCAATCTACCTTGAAATAGGTTTTAAATAGTCTGGAACCTAGGGTGCATAAGATCATTAGAAGGCTCCATTACCTATCTCTGCGGTACATTGTCTCTGTATTTGGAGAAAGAAATAAAAGAATCATGTCTCACATTGCATCTCCAATTCTATTTTAATTGATCGATCAAGGATTGCGTTTAAAGTAGTTAGATGGAAAGTAAAGGATTCATGGCCTGAACATGTGTCGCGTATTATATCGAGCTGGAGGAAAATTGCTACTTAATTTTTGATGCCTTCTATTGGCCTGGCTGCCGGAGGTTGTTTTCTTTTATCGTGCAGGACTGTGATGATTTGTATGCTTCCCAGATTTAGCCGGGAGGTCCTTCACAAACCTTGGATGAAGATTTACTCTTTCACCAATTGGAAGGCTGTTTTATTCCCTCTCCTCTCCTCCCCCCTGTGCTTCGTGAACTATGTGGGTGTTTTTGAAGAGAAAGGGACGATGATGATCAGATTGCTCTCGTTTTGGAGGGTTCTTGTTTGGACGGCCTTCCACAAGCGTTTTCTTTGCTTGTCATGGAGTTCCTATTCCCGCTATTAAACAGCGTGGAAGGCTCGAAGGAAACCCAGACCCTCATTTTCTCTAATTACCAGATAAGCAATCTTACATGATTCTAATCTTTGGTTGATCTGAGTCCTATCTCTTTCTTGCTGTAGCTTTGTTTTCTTGTGGTTTATATGTTTTTATTTTTGGGTTGGTGGTATAGCTTTACTTTATAGTTCTCTTCCTATGTTGAATGCTGTTACTAGGAATTGAGGCCTCTTTGTCCATTGGCCCGCTGTCTTTTATGTAATTGTAACTTTATTTTACCTTTGGAATTAAATTGGGCAATCGCCCTCAAATTTTTCCAAAAAAAAAATATATATGTGCTTTTGTTAAAGGCCCATATGTCTTCCATGGCCCAATAATTTATTGTGTTTATCTCTTTTGATTTTCTTTTATAAACATTATAGGTAAATCCAAAACAAATATGATTAAAAAAAAATAATTTCAACCACATTGCTTTTATTTAATAAATATGAATTTAACATAATACAGTTCAAATTATAGTTTATATAATAATTAATTGACTATTTAAAATGGCATACTAATTTTAATTTAGTTAATCTAAATTTAATTAAGCTGGATAATAACAAAATTCAAAAGCACATGTATATGTAATTATATAATGATAATAATTATATTAAGTATTTATCTAATGTAAATTAATCTTAATTTTAGTTATAATTTAATTTAGTTTTATCATTTTTTGTGCTTATTAATCCGCTTTCTTATTTTACAATCAGAAGTCATTTGTTCAAATTTGGGATTGAATTGAGTCAATTTTAACTCAAATTATCCAATATTTCCATCGATGGGCTCGACGCTTGCACAGACCTATCCGAATTGATCGTGGATAGTCTTGTTTGATAGGTTTTGACATTTCAGCGCTAACTATGTGATTAAGTTTGCAAATGGAAGTCGTTCGGGCCTCGCTCAGGTTCGACCTGATATGCGATAGTGCTTGATCCTCCTTTTGATATGATCCTCTTATGTAAGATGTATATTTTGATTAATTTCGATGTTCTGAATGTGATAGTGAAGTCCGTTCATCGATCAGAGGTCATTTCGACTGATTTTAATGATATTTAGTGCATTTCAGCTCTGATTTGCGTGTTGAAGCTCATTGAAATAATCTTGTGAGCTCGACTTGACTTATGGCTCATGCATGGATGTCAACAAATTCCTCCCAACAAATGTGATTCGCGTATGGAGCTAGTCATATTTGCTGAAAACTAGTGACCTTTCGACTCGACCTTGAATCTCAAATTACTGCAGCTTTAATTTCAATAGATTCGTTGAAAAACTTCTTCCACCATCTACTCTTTATTTCAATGGGTTTGTTAAAGATCTCTCTCTTTTGTGTTACTGAATATTTGAATTCCCTCTGACCTTTGCTTCATGCTTAATTGAGTTTGATGCTGGAATTAATTTATTTGCTTTGAGGCTTAAAATTCCTTCTGTCCTAGCTTTAAGCTTGGCGGACTTTGATGAAGGATTGACCTGATTTATTCATATTAACTTGTGAGGAAGTATATGTATGCCCTAAGTTTGCTCTTTGCTTTGTGGACTTCTTGAAGGGTGCATACAGTTGACCCAGCCTTCAGGCTTATATTTGGTCTATAGTGTTGAGTTATCAATCCGTAATAAGTACTCTAACATACTGAATAACCATGGAATCCCTTTAGTTTGGCCGTTAGCTTTGTATGAACTATGGAATTGCTTCCCCGGTCCCATGCTTTTTGTTTTGACATACTTGATGAGGAAATTGACTTTGATCTACACTTGGTGCTTGATCAGTTTGTTTGAAATTGGGATATCACCTTGTAGGTAATACAAGAATTGACTCAAGGTAGCTCTGGGTTGAGAGTTATTTCTTCAGATTATCTTGGTCCATCGATTAAGTAGAAAGATCTCTTAGATTTTGGTTGCTTGTAGTTATTAAGCTGGATCTGGTTTGATATTGAACAACTATCATCATTGGGCTAACGAGGGGGGCTCTTTCACTGCGATCTTTTCTTGTGGCTTGTTGAGTGAGGAGGGCATCAACAACTCGGCCATTTATGGGCTTGTTGAGTCTGACCTTTAGAACCTACTCAGGTCTTCAACTTAAGCTATGGTGGATTGATGGTTTTGTCATTAGACCAACGAACGGGGGCTCTTTCACTACGGTCTTTTTTCACGGTTTGTTGAGTGAGGAGAGCGTCAACAACTAGTCCATTAATAGGCTTATTGAGTTCGACCTTTAGAACCCATCCAAGTCATAGACTTGAAGATGTATAGGTTGATACTTTTCCAACTTAGTTGACTAGAGCTTCCAAAATTGAGAGTTCTTTTGACTTGATCTTCAAAATTTGATGAAGCTTGGAGATATATTTTTGAGATTTATGGCTGCCTTTTTGTGCGTACAAATAACTGCAACTTTAATAATGATAATTATAGATATATTTAGGGATCTCGGTAGAAATCTCGATGTCAACCCGAATGTATATACAAGAAAATCTCCTGTTTCAAAGAAAATGATTGAACAACTTTGATTATAAAAACTAAAAATGCCCCATATCTAATCTGGGAGCTTTAATGCTTGTTGAGATAATTTGGAATGTCTTTAGTCCTATATGCTTTGTGCTTTGGACTTATTAAATGCTTCCTCTTGAGAGTTTAAAATTTATATTTTCTCCATCCTTGTCTCTGCCTTAGTGGATTTAATGAAGTTGATGATTTCTTGTGAGATGAGAACATCTTCGGTCCTATGCTTTGTGCTGGACTTATTGAAGATTCAATCTCAAAAATTTAAAATTTGTATTTTTCTCATGTCCTGGTTTCATGCTTTAGTGGACTTGATGGAGTTGATGATTTGTTCTTGCTGAGATAAGAATGTCTTCAGTCATATGCTTGGTGTTGAATGGACTTGTTGAAGACTTCATCTCGGAGATTCATATCTTGTATTTCCTTTTATCCTTACTTTGTGCATTTACGGATTTGGTGGAAGAAAATCCTGAATTATCTTGAAGACTTATTATGTGATATGAAATTAACTTTAGCCCTAGCTTTCTGCTTTTATGGGCTTAGAGAAGGATGTCTGTCAGTGACCTAGCCTTCAGAGCTTATGTTGGGTCAATGACAAAGAGTCATCAGTCCTGTTCTTTGCATAATGGACATGTTGATGACATTAATCCCTTAGTGCCTTTGGCTTTATATGAACATTGGGGTGACTTCCTCGGTCCTTTGCTTTTTGCTTGGCTGGATTTATTGAGAAAGAATTTCCTTCCGTCTTTGCTTTCTGTTTGACAGACTTATTGAAGGAATTAAAATTTCATAATTTTCATCGATACTAAACTCAACTTAGTGCCTTCTCGAGTAAGAATATTTTATTGAATTTTGGAGATGACTTTACAATCATTAGAGATGAACCCCCAATATGGGCCACTTGAACTCACCAAGTTAGAGAGATTTGGAGATTTGGATGCTCTTGTCTTTGAACTAACAAAAGTATGGGGATCCCTTACTATGACCTTTGTGATGTATTGAGTAAGCAGACCTGTAAACGGCTTGACCAAATTCGGGCTTGTTGAGTCCAACCTTATGCACCCATTTGAGTCTTAGACTTGAGTCATTGATGGAGGATATTATCATCAAGCTAACAAGATGGAGAATCCCTTACTACAGCCTTTGTGGCATGTTGAGTAAGTAGACCTATCAACAACTCGACCATATTTGAGCATGTCGAGCTCGACCTTTTACACTCACTAGAGCCCTAGATTTGATGTATGATGGGATGATGTATCTCCAACTTGATTTGTTATAGTTTGCATACTTGAACATTTCTCTTTCTCATAGTTTGAACATGATATATGGGGATCTCGGCCTTAAGCGTGATGTCAACTCAAATACAATAGAAAGGCCCCTGTTTCACAGGGAGATCCTGACATTTTGCTATAAAATTTAAATAAAATGCCACCGTCTGATAGGAGGATTTTTCCTTCATTTTGGAAATGTATTTTTTGTATTACAAGAGAATTTCAAAGTAAAACTTACACATGTAATGACAGTGAGAAATAATTAGTCTTCTCAGCACCATGGCTAATTCTCCTTCTTGAAAAGTTCAAAGACACACCGTATGATCGAATGCATTCTTCTGATTACATTTTTATGTGTAATTTTTTTTCTAAGTATCGATTATTGATTGGTGGCATTGCCCCTTTGCTTTTGAAATCAATGACCTGATAGTCTCTTCAATGATACACTTTTTCAATGATGAAGGGTCCTTCCCAATTAAGCTCAAATTTACCATCAATTTTATGGTGAGGAATAATTGGTCTTGTCAGTACCAAGATCAATTCTCCTTCTTAAAAAGTGCAAGGATGTACTATATGATCAAATGGTTTGGATATCCTTGCTTAGTAAACTTCTAAATTTTGCTGAGCTTGGAGCCTAACTTTGTCAAGCGCATCAAGCTCCCATTCATAGACATACATTAATTTGTTTTTCTTGAAATAATCGATGAAGGGCTATCTCCAATCATCAAGCTCTTCCACTATGAAAGGTTCACATGATTTGTTCGCAGTACTTTTGAATTTTTCTGTCTCTTGTACTTATTGTTCTTTATGAGAGTGGTGAGCAATTTGAATTGCCTCCTACTGGTTTGAGTTTGATGTCCCCTCTACCTGTGGGGAGTATGGATTCACTGTTTGCAGAACTCGATGAGTGGACACTTCAATCAACACATTGTCATCGTCTATGTTTGCCATCTCTTTTCTAGCTTGGTTAGACAATCTGTTTTACTATTCTTCGATCGAGAAACTCTAGCAGTTGATTAACGATGAGTTTAGAATCACCATAAACTTGTAGATTTTGAGCTCCCATGGAGATGGCTTCCTCTAGACCTACCATTAACGCTTCATATTGTGCTTTGTGGTTGGTTCGTAGTCCAGTCAACCAGTGAGAGTGCCTCAATATACCACCTTCTGGCATGATCAAGATGAGGCCAATGCCAGCTCAAGCTTTTGAGAGAATTGAGGGCTGAGTGTATTTGATGGATGAAGCTCCATCAAAATATAATTCCCATATTTATTGATTTTTCATTTCATATATATGCATGATCTGCTCGTCAAGAAGCTCATCATTGAGCGATGAATCTGTCGAGATAGGGTGTGCAGTAAGAAAGTCTGCTAGAATTTTCTCCTTCATCGTATTTTGAGGAACATATATGATGTCAAATTATAGTAGAAGAACAACCCATCGTACCAAGTGACCTATCAACGTTGGTCTTGTCATCAAGAACTTCAACGGCTCGATCTTTAAGATAAGAGTAATTTTATGAAATATCATATAATGATGAAGCTTCTAGACATCAATAATTAGAGCTGAACAATGCTTCTTGATTAGGGAGTATTGCATTTTCGCTTCTATTAGCCTTTGATTGATGTAGTATAGGGCGTTCTCCTTTCCATCTTCATTATATTGTGCAAATAATGCACCTAGAGATTCTTCCAGTGTCGTTGTGTATAAGATGAGGGGCTTTCTTGGGATTGGTGCTATAAGAATGGATGGATTTAATAGATACTTCTTGATACTGTCAAAAGCCTCTTGGCATTTTTTGTTCCATTTGAAAGAAATATTCTTTTCGCCTTTTCTCTCTCGGATCTTTGATTGACCTCTCTAATGAATTTTAGCTAGAAGTGTAGAATAAGTACTTCTTTAATCAAAGGATTGCAAGGACCTCTTCTCAAAGATATGGAGCTGGTTGGTGGCGGATCTCCTAGACGACTCTCCAAGGTGTCGATCAAAAATTTCATCATATATGACCTTTCTCTTAGGTACCCATTCTTGACGAGATTTATTATCTTTTTGTCGGGACTTTTCGACGGTGGATTCTTGGACTTATGGTCCAAGTGTCACACCTCGATGCTCACCGTGTAGGACTTGAATTGGTTGACATCTTGCTGGGGTTGTAGGAGGAGATATTCTTTGCAGAGACACTCTAACCTCCCTGATGACATGACCTTGATATTTTATTTTCAATAATTCTATAACCTTAGCAACTTTGAGGACCCGATGCACTATTGCATATACACTTTTGAGTTTCCTCACTAGAGAAGTTGGAACCTGATGTTGTCGGATCCAAAAGAACTATTTGATTTGACCAATAGAGCTATTCTACTTTACCCATCTTAGGCTATTAAACTTGTTATGGGTTGGAATAGTCACTTTTGGTTTCATAGTTAGCCACATAATTTTCTGCTTGAACAATGGTTGTTAAGCGTGCAGTTTAGCATTTCTTTTTCTCAACAATCTCTGGGTTAACTTGCTTCTAAATGAAGAAGTTTTTGTGTGCTACTTCTTTTCGAGGACTTCAACCTCTATATTTATATATTTATTTATTTTTACCAGGACCTTTCGGTAGTGGTTTCCCGAACATGCGATTTAGGTGTCACACCCCGATGTTCACCGTGCAGGGCTCACTTAAAATGATCATGAGTTCTTACTACCACTGATGGTAGCTTATGGAGTAGAGCATTCTCGACTTCTCTAATAATTGTCCTTTGATATCTTTTATTCATAAGAATTTTTCTTTTACAACTTTTAGGACTTAATGTACTCGAGCAGATAGAGTTTCAAGTTGTTTCTTCTGAAGGGTTGAAGCTGACTACTATTGAGCCCAAAAGGATTGCTTAACATCACCAATAGAGTTATTCTTTTTCACCCATATCAAGTTTTCAAATTTATTGCAAGTAAGAATACTCACTTATGGTTCTGTAATAAAGGGGCAAGGTGAGAGCTGATGAGCTCACAACTCAACATTCCTTCTTTCTCTACTGCCTCTGGGTTAGTTTTCCTCCATAAGAGGAGGCATATGCATCATGCCTTCCTAGTACGAAAGGTTCAACTAGCAGAATGGTTGCATTCCAGTGCGAAACTTTCACTTGATGGTTCTTTTCATAGCGATGCTTCAAAATGACCCAATCTTTTGAATACAAAAGCTCTCTTCGAGGAACCTCAATAGCGATGCGGCCATTCCAGTTGTCCTTCTCCCCTACACAAGTTAGTGTATATAATATGCAGGTGTTTTAAGTAGAGGATTATTTGCAGCAGTGATAGTTAGGAAGTTTATGCTACCGAACTGGGTGGTAGCTTCTGTATCCTCAATATTGATAACAACGTTAGCCAGACGGATATTAGCTTCACGGCCTAGCTTGATGGTGAAGGGTGTGTTCTGGAGATCCATTACGTGTAAATGAAATATGAGAATTAGTAATCAACAATTGATATATCACCCCATACTTTCAAAATGTAGAGATACAATAGAACAAATATGATAAAATATAAGAATAAATTATGTATAAAAGATATTTTGAAAACTTCAGAATTAATTCATTATAAAAATAATTCTGAGTTTCAATCAATTTCATTTTATACGTAACTTTAAATTGTTTTTAACTTTATTATACTCTACCGCTATTATAGCTTGGATTAGCCAAAATGGAAATAGAAACTTGTCCCTAGTGGAGTCACCAGAAATCTAGGGGCTCCGAAAATTCACCATCGACCTCTCAATGAAGAGAGTAGATTAAATGTCAGTGAAATTTTCAGAAGGCAGATGAAATAGTAGATAAGACACTACCCAGAGATTTCACCCTCATTTTGTGAGGACTTTAGATTTGGTTATATGTATCCAATAGGCGCAAGCACCTATAGTTAATTATCCCTCCCAATACTGAGAGAGAACTTTCGATTAAGGCTAGTCGTTAGATCGGTAAATGTGTGGCATATAGTAGCAGCATGTGGAGTTTTGAAATTTAAAATTTATGAAATTCATTATATTTAACTTAAAGCGGATGGTTGGGGGAACGATGATGCGCCCGATCTAGATCCCATGGTTCCGTCATCCCAGGTTATCGCGGTCCCTAGTCTACTTAGTCAGAGGAGGTAGTCGACCCAACCTGACAGAAGGATCCTTGCCATGAGTTGCGTCGTCCAAGAGAACCTTGTATACTTGGGATCATATTTATCTAAGGTGATAAGCTTAAGTCCACCTTAGCTGACAGAGGGCTTTTTGCCCTATCAAGTGCACTCTATAATCCATAACTCAATGTATAGAGCCATTGCAGAGCATACGGGCTACAATCGTAACCAAAATATAATGGTGCCATTTGGTAGCAGCCACCAGATCAGAGGACTTTGGTCATAACTACATCATATGTGGAGTCTACTGGCCAAGCCAATGTCGAGGAGACCCCGTCCCTATGAGATTGATTAAGAGTGAACATAGCTGTGTACTTGATTTGACATTAGTTCTTTAATGAGCTAGAGTTTTTCTTAATTTGTCACTTCAAAATTAAGCTTGAGATTGGGTTAGATTTTACTTTAAGTTTTTAGAAATTGAATTTCATTTAAGAATTTTTAGATTGATACTTAATTTTGCAAGCACATTTTGATGATAAATATCCCCTCCGGTTGAAATCTTCATTCAACACAACCATCATCGGGGTAGACCCTGTCAACTTTGCTCATTTGCTAACAAAGGATGAGGTCTATGACTTGTATTCATGAATTTGGATTTGAGATATTTTAACATAAATACTTTGAAAATTTGGATAATAATAATCCCCTCTTGTTAGATTCTATAATCAACACATAGCCAACTAGGGACTCAATGATTCTTCATTTGTTCATCATGTATTATTAATTTAATAATAGAGGATCATATCTAAATTTATATTTTGAGAATTTTGAATTTAAGGATATTGAATATAAATATCTTAGATATTTTGATAATAATGATCCCTCTGGTTAATATCTTCAATCAACTCAACCGTCATTGGGGTGAGAATGATTTGAATATTCACATTGTAATTTGATAATTTAATTTTAAGATTGAACTCCTCCGATTGAAATCCACAATCAATGCAATCATCACCGAGGAGAATTTGATCATAAAATTTCTTTGTTTAGACCTTTGATGCTCGTATGCAAATGTATAAATCAAATTCTCTTCTTGGTGATTAAGCATTTGATTCATAATCAATCTTGTCAACTCTATTTTGCAAGGATTGGATTGATTAAGTGAGACTTCTTGACTTGTATAGATAAAGCGGTCCAATTGAGTTTATTTCATCTCTTGATATGGTCATCTGCACAAATCTTGAGATAGTGATTTGAAGTTTGACTATTTCATAATGCGTGTATGAATGATTTCATTTTGAAATAGTTGATTGTCCTTGTGCATTCAAACACAAGTCTTCACCATAAGACTTGCATTGAGATTCATAATCACTCATTCTATTAAATTTCTTATACACATTTTGAGGCATCTGATTTGAGTGTATTGGCTTCATAAGGCATGCAAGACTCCTCTCTTTATAACACTTACATGAATCTCGGTGTGATGGACTTGTATGTATAGTTGCTTTGGAGTATCTGCAAGTATCGTAAAGTAGCTTGATATGGAGGTCCACTTAATATATTGGGCTTTAGGTTTGATAACTTCACTTCATGGTCATTTATGGTTCTCTTAATCATCTCAATATAGATTGTCAAGCAATCAGATATTCAACAAGAAGTTACATTTGTACTCATTAGCAGGTTGCCACATTTTGTTGTTGTTTGCGAACATATATTCAAATGATGTTCTCGAATTAAAAGAATTCTCAAGGCCCTAAGTAGGTTTTGTTCCTTACACCCCTAGTGCAGAACAATGACATCGTACTCACTCAAAACTCTTATACACATGTGTGTATGTTATGAATAAGAATCATGATAAAATAAATCAAATACAACTTTTGCATGGGCTTTCCTATCCTTATAGTTGCTTATACATCTACATGTATCTAAGAAAAGTGGTATATTAGTCTAGACACCCCGGGGTTGCGAGGATTTAAGTTGCCATAAGTAGATATTGTACCTTACACCCCTGGTGTAGAACAATGGTGACGTACTCATTTAAAACTTTTATACATGTGAATGTGTATCTAACTAATGGATGAAAAATCTCTCTTTTTCTATTAAAAAGACATGCATTCACAATTTAATCAAATGAAATATTTAAATTCCAAATGCATTTGCTTACATTCACCATTCAAGTATACTAAAATATAAATTGCATGTAGCTATGTTTAGGGTTTAATCATATGCTTGATGCACATGATGGAAAGAAATGAATGAATATGTGTTATGTGATAGTAATTCACTCTAATTAATCTTAAGATGTCTTTTTTATTGAATAAGGTCATTTGCGGTGAACCTAAACTTAAGATTGATTAAAAACATGTAATAAGCCACCCATTGAAGGGAATTGATCAACTTGTTATAGAAGTGACTTAAGGTAGGGATGAAAGAGGGGTCTCCTCTCTTTCTTCTCTTTATAACACTTAGTTGTTAAGTGTAAGACAAATGAAACAAAATAAAGTATTAAGTAAAATCTTCAAATCATTTAGACCACTTAAAGAGAAATCAACCCTTTATAAATTAAATCTTTCACACTTAGCAAAATCACAACTCTAAAGCCTAGTTAGAACATACCACATGAACTTTAATGCACACACTTTAGACTAAGTCACCACTTCTCTATGTCGAGGTAGCATATGGTTTGATGTATGTTTATTTTGTGATGTATTATTGTAGGCGGATGTTAGGGTGTATGTGTGTAGTCGGATGTTAGGCGATATTAGCTTTAATCTTATTTTCTATAGGTCGTGCTCAAGGGGTCGATGTAATAAAAATACAAATGATTTTGCTGTGCAGTTGCTTATGCCCCTAAGCATAGCCCAAGTTAGGACAGGTGAGCTTGATTACCCATATCTAGGGTGCTAAGTCCAAATTAATCATATAACTGCTTGGATTGTATGGTGTGTTTAGCTAACATTTGTTTTGCAGGTGTAGCTAGATTTACTTTCTTTCTTTTAATGTAATTTTGTATTAGGATTAGGATAAGTGTTATGGGGGATTATGATGAGCATTGGTTATAAGACCAAGTCTTATGTACCATGTGATGCTTTTGGAGTAAGCACATCCAAATCAAGACAAAAGGAATAAATAAAATGAAGAAATGAAACATGTAATGAAGAAAGAATGAAGAATGAAGACCCCCCTATAACATTCATTAATAGTAATTATAATTATTCTTTCATTATACTGGGATGTATAAGGGTAGAGCCCGGCTACCCATTTCTTTTCAGGTTGTACGACGATACCCGATTGCACTGGCCTCTTATTCTTTCGCGATAACTTTATAAAATTGTTTGATATTTTTTTAGCTTATACATCAAAAAAAGCATGTCTTTTCATAGTTCATTTATGATTGATGATTGATGTGTGGCCTAGATGTAATTAGTATGTAAGAAAAAAATAATTTTCTTACCCAAACTAACAACTCATAACCTCATGTAAAAGCCTAGGCATTAAATCAAGATAATAAAATATTTAGCAACCCCTTAGCTGGATGTTGTATGTTTAAATATCGTGCATAATCATCTATTTTACTCTTGTTAAAGAGGTATTCCATCTTTTCTAGATAGAAATGGGCTTAACCTTTATGAGCCTATGATGGAAGAACACCTCTTTCTCTTTTGATTTAGCTCATAATCAACTTCTCATGCATTTAAGAATACAAAATCCTATAGCTTGTGTCAAAATAAAGAGTCCCAAATTAAATAAAATTTGATAAGAATTTACATTAGATTAAGTCATTATTCATATCCCTTATGCTTTAGTCTCTTAGGGAGTGGGTTTAAGGACTTAGTTTCTTTTCTAAATAAATAACAACCAAACCATCTTGCAAAGCATATGACTTGACCACATGGTTTTAAAGCATAGGAGGAGTTAGGTGGCTACCACCCTAGGCGGTTATAAGTCCAGCAGTCGAGTGGTTTACTCTCTCTTGTGGAGATAAACCATATACCCATTTTTACCTTAGATTTAGGTCATGCTTTGGCCCTTGCTAAAGCTCCTTAGATTTAGGATCTGAGGTCGTTGTTTCCCCTTTAGTCTACAGGCACAAATCATCACCTCTTAGGCATCCTAATAATCTTATTTTGTTAGAGTATAAGTCCTAGATTTTTAATAAAATTTCAACTCAAACATATAATTTCTCCTTAATTTCAAACATATAAAGGCCAACCATAGGATAAATTGGAATGCTCACTAGGCTTCCTAGTATCATGGACACCCCCTACCCATCTCTTTTGGCTTCGATAATAAATCTCTCCTTTCATTCTATTTCACTTGATCTTCCAAATATAACTAATTTATTGATAGTCCTATCTTTGAATTCTTTGGAGATAATAATTGCTTATTTTAATCGAGTACTCCTAAGGAACTCACCTTCCTTAGGATGTAATTAACTATGGGGGCTTGCCCCCATAGGGAACTTTAGAACTCAGTTTATATAAACCCTATATTATTCATCCGTGTAAAGTAGGGAAAAATCTCTGGTATAGCCGATGACCCATCATGCCTTAGGAGTCCTTATTAGGTGATTAAGTCTATCGTAGGGTAGTGACTCCTATCTTTTGAGATAATACACTATTCTTTGATTTCATACCTGATCATCTTAATAAGTACACCCTTAGATCTGCATGGTGTCCACCACATATACACATACATACACAATACAACCAAAAAATAAATACCACAAATTATCATGAATAGTAAAGATGTATCTTTAAACAAGTTGCACATAAGATGATTCTATAGTTGAAAGATTCATCTTCTATGCTTATGAAAGTCCTAAAAATCAAATAAGAGGATTTTAAATTTGTAAACTTTGATATTGTTAAGTTAGGGAAGTGCAAGTCTGTTCACAGCTCAAGTCTAAGACTGAAGTGGGCCCTGACCGTCGAACTCAATAAGCCCAAATGTGGCTGAGTTGCTGACTGCTCTTCACACTCAATAAGCTATAAGAAAAGGCCATAGTGGTAGAACCCCTGCTTGCTAGTCAGATGATAATAGTTATTCTACCTCAAGTTGACTTGACTTAACATGTCCAAGTCATTCAAAATAAAAAATTCTCTTAACTGATTAACAAAATATGAACGAGGCTATAGAAGATGATTTATCTTTAAAATAACAACTGTGTAAAATATCTTGAAGACATACAAAGATGAAGATATAATGCCTCAAGTGCAGTACAAAACAAGGAAGAGAGAAATACTGATTTTCCACTAAGAGATCAAGATAATACATGACTGATAAAAAGAGAGATAAAAAGAAAAGGTATATCAAGGAAGCCTAGATAGAAGCTCATAAAGCTGTGCTGAAAAAACTACTAAAGACTGATGCTCACTCTCAGCCAACTGTAAAGCCTCCCCAGCTCTAGTCAAAGCAGCCTCAACATCCACCATAGTTAGGTGGCATACCTAGTAATGGTGCCGCTCCTGCTCTATAGGTATAGCTCTCCCATCCTACTCAGCCTGTAAGTATGACTGGTAGATATCGTGCTCATGAGATCCCTCCATAACTCCTTGATCCTGGCAGTCTGTCTTCTAACTTAGAGGTGGCATCTATCAATCTCTAATGGTCGTATCGTAGAGCCTCATCACTCTTTTCAAACTCATCATGTTCTAGGTTAGGCGCCTCCCTGAGACACTCTTGAAGCTTTGTTAGTGAAGTGCTGGAGCGAAAGATATTGAGCGATCTCATCTGGCAGATCAAAAATTCTACATCTCTATGAAAAGTCTCCCGATTGCACGAGCACGCCTCCAAACCCATGTGAGCTAGAAGATCCAGAATGATGTTTGCATATGATGTGTAGCGGTCTAATGACTATGGTGAGCCTGGAGTAAGCCTAGAAATCACATCCCTCAAAAACATCAAGCTGTAATCATGCATGCTCTATCGCGTGGATCTGGTGAAGTTGAATATCGATGGTCGATTTCTGACTCGTAACCCACCTCAGGCACTACAAGAAATAAATGAAAATAATCAGCATAAAATAGAGTAGTAAATGTAAAGAAGTGCAACTAAAGAATAAACAAAGGAAGTAAAGTACCTAAATATGGTGAATCTGACTGAACTGGTGTATCGTAAGTGACATAGTCCTCGAAGACTCTCACTTTCTGATAAGCTCTAGGGCTATGTGCTGGCTCAATAAAAGCTCCACTAGGTACAAGGTCTCTCACCTCAGAAGTCTCCCCAAGATAATGGACAGAGTAAGGCTCAATAGGGAAAAGTGGCTCCATAGAAGGAGCAACAAAATCTGAGGTGATAGTATCAAAGGAAGACACATTCAACGGCTCAACTTTAATGTCCTTAGTAGCATATCCAGTACTAGCTGACACCTATGGTACCTCATCAGGAGTCAGAAGTCGCATTGGAAGTGGGCTCATGGAACAATCAACTGAAGCTCGAACAGACTCTGTAGGCTGACTACACCTACATCTACAAGCTGGCGAAGAAATCTCAGTATAACTAGGAGTAGAATCTCTAGCTCATCAACTGGTGTATTTCTCATAAATTTAAAAGAAGATATATGAAAAAGGGAGAATGAAAAAGAAGGGAGAAGAAGAAAGAAGAAATATATGGATTATACCTTTAGCACGGTAATCTCCTATTGGTGGTGACTAACAATGAGGTTTTTGACCTTACGAAACTCCTAAAGATCTCACCCTCAATTCATATTTTCTATCACCATGCTCTAAGGAAGGACCGAAGGACAACTGAACCTAAGTGAGGTGGGTATAACTAACCCCTATGTGACTCTGTGAAGGAGCTATCCAAAAATGAGAGCCAATACCAGGCCTTAGTAAATGCAACCAAACAACAAAATCAGTAAAATAACACGTCTCAATGGAAATCGTCCTGATCTTCCTAATGTCCACTACACCAGGGATGAATGGCCTACCATCATGTGCAATCAACTGGAAGAAACCAAACTATCATGAAACCGGTTGGGCTAATTGCCCTCTATAACAATCGACTATCATACTCAACAAAATTTTCAGTACTCTCAATGTTCATTGACCATGAAGAAATGAATATCTTCCATTCTTATTAAGACTATCAATGAGATCAACCTCTATTAGGTCAGATAGTAGACCAAATATTTATGGCTGGTGAACTAACAAAAATTGATCTCTAGCCAAATGAGGAGAAAAAAAGAACATGCGAATCCACGGAATCTCCAAACTAGGTAATGCTCGGTATAACTTCAAAGCTGTTGGATATTCTCGCTCTAAAAAGAATGCTGGATACTCAAAATAAGCAAAGAATCATGTATATGGAGGTGAACCCAAGCATACAAGTACTGCCAAGGTAGAATCACATCTCATAACTCTAAAAAATTTGCCCCAGAAATCACCCCAATATCATGTAAATCTTGGCTAACACTATTGGGGAAAGAGAAACCCATTCACCTTGAGAGATCTTACTAGCTGCCAATAAAGCACCTAGGCAAACTGACACCTCTAGAATGGGGAGTACAAAAAAGCAGAGACATGTCATTATAGATCCTGCTAAGAATAAATCCTCACTCAATCCCCGTATAGTTGGAGAAGTCCTCCCTACTAGTAAAGTAGGCTCCAGTCTCTTTAGATAAATAACTGTCATCAGACACACCTAATTGAAAAGGATCATGTAGTATGATAGTCTTCTAAGATAAAGCATAATCTTATAAGAAGCTTTGAATCCATGCACTCACATGCAATGTAGCTCATGATCATCTTAAATGACCTAATGCCCTGAAATTCTGGTGATAATGGTTCAAAAGATCAATATAGATAGGTGGCATGGCTAACTTACCTTGCTGATTACTATCATCTAAAGGCTGCCTATAGAATAACTCCTCATCAGGCAGATCACACTCTTCATAATGGTAACCAAACACTGGAAGGGCGACCAGTAAGTCCCAGTGTAAATGTCAACTCCTCCAACAACAAGTGTTACTAGCATCCTAGAACTTCGCTACTCCATGAGCCCAAGAAGAAGGCATACCTCCAAAATCAAATAAAGACACATATACTGTCTCATAAATGTCAGTTGTCCGTAAAGTGTCTCTGTGAGCCTGTAAGACATACCTAGCCCATGTGACATATCCATGCAGAAGACTAGGGATCCTGCCAATAGATGAATCTCAAAGCAAGTCTGATGACCTCGACTATAACTGACGGTGGCTCAAAAGTCTAGACTGTCTCATCTGCTCAATGATGTTAGATGCAGCCGACAAAATAATACAATATCCAAAACTAACATGAGCTACTGTGCTATCCAGAGGATTGTAATCCACGCATTACAACTTAATGGTAGCCACCCAATCTGTGGGATCCTCAGAAGTAAAAGAGTCTGAAGTACAATTAAGAAGCATAGAGGATTGTGCAAAGAAAATAATGTAAAGATCACATACTCTCAACATATCAATGTGCTGCTCAATCCTATCCCTAATATCAACATCTCTACGGGGATCGTGTCTGTCAATCTCTAGCCAAATGGCCTCCTCGCTAGGCTCACTAGAAGATAAGTCATCAAATCTCCTCCAGCCAAACATTCTCCTGTCAAATGATCAGAGAAATGTATATAAGGATATAGGTGACAGCATGACAAAACATAAAGAGGAAGAAAATAACGATCTACTCTAAGAGGCCATAAATTAGCTCACATATGATGCATTATGCTGCATTATCATATTTATCATATTTGTTGGGGGTATTTCTTAACCCTCTTTAGTATCCCATTTTGGGAATAAAAAAGGAAGAAAAAAATAGTAGTGCGTAAACATATATATATATATATATATATATATATATATATATATATATATATATATATATATATATATATATATATATATATATATAATAACAAAAAAAAGAAGAGAAAAAGGGGTGAACCTCACAAATCTGCTTTCGTCTCCTCCCTGTCGAGCCTGATTTCCTTCCTTCCAGTCTCTTTCTCGTTTAGTTTCCTATAACTGCAATCATGATTCTTTCTCAACTGCTCCTGCTCATTCCCTCCAGTATTCCCCCAAATAGCAAGCAATGATCTTTCTGCCCCTCTCTCTTCAATGGCCTCTCCGCTGCCTGCATCATTTCAGACACCCTCTTCACCCTCGATCAAGCCGTTACATTCGGTCTCCGTAACCAACAAACCTTCCTCCAACTCATCGATGCCCTCTGTGTCCACCGCCTTACCCCCAAGGACTATGACCTTTGTTTTAAAATCTCTCCTTTTCTATCAACTGTGACACCAAGGCTCACAACCTCCTTCTTCTCAGATGGGTCAAGATGGGCTGCTGGGGCTGATGCCGGTGCTTTTGCGAGGAGATGGATTCTCGGGGTGTTGAGAAGGATCTTCATTTTTATTCCATCAACATGGATAGTATCTCCAAGTTAGGGAAGCCCTTGAAGATCATTAAACTCTATAAAGAGATGAAGAACAAAGACATTTCACCAGATGTTGTTGCTTATAATACTGTAATCCAGGCTGCAAGCCATTGTGATGGCGCTGAAAGAGCTATTAGGATGTACATAGAAATGTTGAACTTTGCCTGCAAACCAATTGTTGCCTCGTTTAATACCATAGTGAATTGTCTATGCAATTAAGGGAGGGTGAAAGAATCCTATAGGTTTTTGGGTGACATGAAGAAAATGGAATGAGAAGCAGATGTGATCATATACCATTTCTTTTTCTGGCATTGAAATAGACCGCAAGAAATTTTTTGGCTCTTTGAAAGGATGGTGGCCACTGGATGTAGGCCTCAGATGTATACTAATGTGCCGTTGATAAAGAAGTTTGGAAGGTGGGGGTTTCTTAAGACCAGTTTTTAAGGTCTGGAAATTGATGGAGTAGCATCGATGTAGTCCTGATGCGTTCACATATAATGCCTTCATGGATGCATTATTACAAAAAGGGATGGTAGAGATGACAAGAAAATATTACTAGGAAATGCAATCAAAAGGGATATCCCCAAAGTTAAGGAAGAAGATTTAGACCAACTTGATTCTTGGGCTATCTTGAGATGAAGATAGTAATAATTATTTAGCGAATGCTGCATTTTGAAGATATCTTCTTATGAGAGAGATTTTGAATGACTTTGCATTATCAGGTAAAACAATAGCTTGGAAATTTGTATTGTGACTTTAACTTGCCAGTTTAGAGATATTCTTTGAAGCATAAAGACCAATTCTTGGAATTAGAATGATGGAATGTTATCTTATGCATCAACAGAACTTCCATTTAGAGGTGATCAAAGATCCTACTAAGCTCAATAGGGCATAATAGGTTTGAAGACTCCACTAATTTTTAATAGGGCTTAGTGGGCATGAAGACTTAGTTGTGGCATCATAAGACACCACTATGCTCAATAGAGTGTACCGGGTAGGCCAAAATAGTTTTAATGTAGCTTCCTATATGGGGTTGATGCCAGAATACTGCCAAAATTTTGTCAAAATTTTGGGACTGAAACAAATTTAAATAGAAATCATCTAAACTCAGAGTAAATAAAAAAAGATTCAGGCTAAATATGGAAATAAACATTAAGTAAAAAAAACACAGAGAAGAAAATAAGAATGCTTACAATAAAAGTTTAAGCAAGTTGAAAGTCCACCCAAGCTTTGAACCGAAAACCTTCTCCCTTTTTTCAAGTCCTCTATACCCAAGCAAATGATATGAAATGCAAGGTTTCTCCCCTTAGCTTTATTTATAGAGATGGAAAGAGTCAATGTGGGACCCATCCTTATTTAAACTTAATAATTAAGTGTAATGATGTGATTTGATGGACAATACTAAACTCACAAGCTTTAATTGCAATTCTCTATGGCTTAAATTGAAGCAATAAAGTGAGTTCTATTTTCTTCAAACTCTTTAAAATTAAATAAGATTTAATTGAAACTTGGGGAGGCTAATACTAAACTCACAAGAGACTCATGATAAATTTGAAGTCCAGTTACTAAATAAATATGAAACTTGATCTGGAGTTAAGGATAAATTCATATTGGATTTGAAGTTATTTTTATGTGAACAAATCATATTTGATGTTAAATGAAGTAAGAATGTCTATTAAATATGAAATAATAAGTGATTGATGATAAATATAATGGTGCATTTATAAATTGAGGAATATAAAATTTGGTAGCTTTCTTATAAGTACAATGTCAATTATGCAACTCATGGTCACTCATGAATGTAGCCTTTAAAAAAATTATTTGGATCTTGCATTTAAAATTAAATTTGAAATACAATGAGATTTGTGATATATCTAAGTGTTTATCTTGAAAACTAATAGGATTCAAAAGGAATTCATAAGAGGACTTACACTATACCTAATTCACTTAACGGTGAAATTTATATCTAGTACATCTAATGGGTAAAAGTCATAAAAAAGAGAGATTTAAAGTGAAACTCATAGCACATTTTAATTAAGAAGTACGAACAAAGTTTTTTTTTTTGATAAACCCAAATAGCTTATTAACCAATTTAAGAAGGGTTTTTCAATGAACGAATGAGTTATGCCTCGACTTGTATCGAACAAGTGAAAATAGGTGAAGCGGCTTAAGTAAATCTCACAAAATTTTGATTGTTCATTAATGAGCATAAAACAACTATCCAAATTTAGAGATTCAACAAACTAGTTTAATGCAAGCAAGGATATAATATTTTGAATGCAAATATAAATCTTATTTTGCTCCACAAACACTATCGGATCTGTAATTCTTTGTATAAATAGACAGAAGACGATGCTAAATTAAATTCTCCTTAAATTATGGAGCTTCTTTCAGTCCAAAAATTATGCAATTTCATTCTAATTATGATTTTCAAAATTCATGATTTCATTAATTAGATGAAATTATCTAAGCTATAAATGCCTGCATGTGCTCAAATATAGAATTTTAAAGTGCAAATTTTAATGTCTAAAAAGGCTGCGTAGGCTAAGTTGAGATTAAATAAATATAAAATTAATCTCATAATTTAGAAATAAAATTATCTAAATTTCTAAGCATACACATGAGCCCTAACACTACATTGAATGCTTAAACTTAGTGTCTGAGGATACTATGTGGTTGCTTCCCAGTTTAGTCTTAGGACCAGGTCCGAGTTAATAAAACTTAAAAATCTAATTATTATAAGAATTTCAACTTATTAAAATATTTGAGAAGCTAATTCTTTCATATGATAGTAGATCTGATCCTCTATTATTAAACTAATAGAGTTGATAGGATCTGAAATAATA
The DNA here is from genome assembly GCA_021442155.1 of Cymbidium sinense. Classification (NCBI taxonomy): domain Eukaryota; kingdom Viridiplantae; phylum Streptophyta; class Magnoliopsida; order Asparagales; family Orchidaceae; genus Cymbidium; species Cymbidium sinense. The sequence goes on from CM038219.1 coordinate 136,580,406, forward strand.
AATTAAATGATCAAGTAGACTCATAAACCCCAATGATGACTATGTTGAATGAAGATTTCACAGATACCTACCATTAAAATATGCTTTCAAGCTCAAATTAAATTAATCAAAATCAAGTGTCAACTCAAATACAAAATTTAATATATCACTAAGCTATTAATGGTTAAATGAAATTCAATTTTAAAAACTTAAAAGTAAAATCTAACCCAATCCACCTTCTATAATAGTTTGTTGAAGGTGACAAATTAAGAAAAATCTAGCTCATTACGGAGCCAATGTCAAATAAAGTGTTCTACTATGTTCACTCTCAATCAATCTCATGATAACAAGGACATGACCCGTGTCCTCTAACTACATGACTTGGCCAATAGGCTCCAAATATGATGCAGTTATGACCGGAGTCTTCCGATTGTGTGGTTACCACCAAATGATGCCATTATATTATGATCATAACTGTAGCCCGTATGCTCCCCAATGGCTCTACCCTTTGAGATGTGAATCATAGGGTACACTTGATAGGGCAAAAAGTCCTCTGTCAGCTAAGGTAGACTTAAGCTTGTCTCTTTAGATGAACACCACCCTAGGTCTACAAGGATTACTTGGATGATGCAACTCATGACTAGTGATAGGGATCCTTCAGCCAGGTTAGGTCGACTACCTCCTCTAACTAAGTAGACTAAAGACCAAGATAGCCTCGAATGACAGAACCATGGGATTGAGCACTTCATCATTCCACCAACCATCCACTTTAAGTTAAAATGATGAATTTCATAATCTTAAATTTTAAAAATAACATATTGCTACTATACGCTACGCATTCAGCAATCTTATGACTAGCCTTAATCGAAAGTTCTCTCTCAGCATTGAGAGGGGTAATTAATTATAGGTGCTTGCGTCTATATGAAACCTATAACCAGATCTAAAGTCCTCATAAAATGAGAGTGAAATCTCTTGGTAGTGTCTTATCTACAATTCCATCTGACTTTTGAAAATTTCATTAACATTAAAATCAAACTCTTTTCAATGTGAGAGGATAAAAGGTTGCAATTGGCTTCGGTACTCACGTACAGCTTGCGAGGGAGGCAGGACAGATGGAAGGGAAATCACACGAGAGTGGGGCTTGTGGCTATTGAAGGGCTCAAATATAGTTTGTGTTAGGGTTAGATATAAAGATTGTATTTATAAGATTTTTTTATTTACATATTTAATGAGCCATAATTTAGATTTTTGTGTCGACATTAATACATGGGCAGTATATATGTTGATCTAAGGTTATTTTAATTTTTTGGACATAAGGTTGTAGTCTGTTTCACGATCGGAGCCTATTTAGTTCAAGTCGATGTCGAATCAGGTCAATTTTAATTCAAAATTGTGCAACATTACTTTCGATCATTCAATATTCTTACAGACTCATTCAAATTTAGCACAAATAGTCTCATTTGATAGATTTTGATATTTCAATGCTAACGACATGATTAATTTTATGAATGGAGGTTATTTGGGCATCATCGTGGCTTCTTGACCTCGATACGCAGGTAGGTACGATGATAAATTTTCTTCTTAATTGATCGATCGTTGAATTATGCAATATATATATATATATTCTGATTAATTTCAACATTCTAAACATGATGGCGAAGTTTGTTCATTGATTAGAGATCATTTTAACAAATTTTGGTGAAGCCTAGTGCATTTTAGCTCTTATTTACACATTATTGCATCTGGAGTTCATCGAATTTGTCTTGTGAGCTCGACTCAACTGACGCAACATGCATGAGTCCCCCCCCACAAATATAATTGAAGTATGGAGAGAGTCATGTTTGTTGAAAATTGTTTGACCCTTTGAATCAACCCTGAATCTCAAATTAATGTAGCTTTAATTTCAATGGCTTCAATGAAGAGCTTTTTTACACCATCTTCTCTTTACTTCAATGGGTTTACAGAAGATCTTTTCATTTATGTCATTATAGATTTGGGTTTTCTCTGACCCTAGCTTCATGCTTGACCAAGTTGGATGAAGAAATTAGTTTGTTTGCTTTAAGATTTGAAATTCTTTCTGTCCTAGTTGTAAGCTTGATGGACTTGATGAATGATTGACCTAGTTTATTCATATTGACTTGTCAGGAAGTATATGTATGTTTTCAGTCTTGTGTTTGCTGCTTTGACAAACTCGTTGAAGGGTGCATACAAATGACCCAACTTTTTGGCTTATATTAGGTCAATGTTGAGTTATCAGTCTAGCAATGTGTGTTTTAACAGACTAAATAACCACAAAATTCTTTTAGTTCGACCGTTATATTTATGTGAACTATAAAATTACTTCATTAGTCTTGTGCTTTCTACTTTGACAGACTTGATGAGGAAATTGACTTCGATCTGTGCTTTGTGCTTGATCAGATCATTTGAGATTGAAGTATCACATTGTCGGAAAAATGGAGATTGATTTAAGGCAGTTCTAGGTTGAGAGTTATTTTCTCAAATTATCTTGGTCTATTGATCAAGTAGAAAGACCTCTTGGATTCTAGTTGCTTGTAATCATTATGCTAGATTTGGCTTGAGATTGAACAACTATCATCATTAGATTAACGAGCAGAGGCTCTTTCACTGTGACCTTTTCTTATGGCTTATTAAGTGAGGAGAGCGTCAGCGACTCGACCATTTTTGGGCTTGTTGAGTCTGACTTTTAGAACCTACTCGAGTCTTTGACTTAAGCTGTGATGGCTAGGTGGTTTGGTCATCAGACTAATGAACGGGGGTTCTTTCACTACGACCTTTTCTTGCAGCTTGTTAAGTGTGGAGAGCATCAATACCTTAGCCATTTATGTGCTTGTTGAGTTTGACATTTAGGACTCATATGTGTCCTAGACTTGAATATGTAGAGGTTGATTCTTTTCCAACTTAGTTGATTAAGCTTCAGAAATTGGTTCTTCTAACTTGATCTTCGACATTTGATGAATCTTGGGGAGAAACTTTTGATATTTAGGGCTATGTTTTTGCATGTGAAAGTGGATTCTTTTTGTCCTTGCAAGAGCTTGCTACTTTAATAATAATAGTTATAGATACGTTCAGGGATCTTAGCATAAAGCTTGATGTCAACCTAAATATATATAGACAAGAGGACCTCCTACTTCACAATAGAGGATTGAACAATTTTGACCCAAAAAATGCCCCCTGTCTAATAGAGGATTGTAGACTAGTTCAAAAATGTATTAAAGAGTTTGAACTTCTTTAATATAAATAAATGTATCTCATTCTAATTATTATATATATTTATCTGAGGATCTCATCTTGAAGCATGATATCAACTTAGCTAAATACATAAAAATGCCCCTTGTCTAATAGGGGGAGGCTTTCATAGTAACTTGAAAATTCATTCTCATTTTACGAGATAATCTTCAAGTGACATTACATGTGTATTTGGCATGAAATCCTTACTAGTGAAAAATTCATTTAAGTATTTATATAGTTATCCATAGTCAGTTGTGATATTTCTTGTGATATCGATAATTGATTGGTGGCATAGATCGTTGACCATTTTTGTCAATAAGCTAGTAGGCTTCTCCTTTGTACACCTTCTCTATGACGTAAGGACCTTCCCAGTTAGCTTAAAATTTACCACTGATCTTGCGATACGAGATGATTGGCCTTCTCAGCACCAGAACCAATTCATCTTTCTAGAATGTCCAAGGATGTACTGAACTATTGAATGTTTTGGACATCCTTGCTCAGTAAATTTATAAACTTTGTTGAGCTTGGAGTCTAACTCCATCAAGCACATCCAACTCTTCCATTCACAGATGAGCATTCTCATATTGAGTAAGATTGAATTGAATAGCTACTCAAAGTGATGGTAACTCAACTTCTAATGGCAAAATAGCTTTAACTCTAAATTGACATGAAATTGAGCCCATTTGGGCAAAAAATCTCTAGTTTCATGATTTTCTGACCGGAATAGTGTTCTCGATCATTTCTTGCTGATTTCAACAGCTTGGGCAGTGGAACACCCGCCAGCCATCCGATCCCACCGTTCATGGATTAGACGACTAAGATTAGGGCTAGATCAGCCCCTGGATCACGTGGATTGATCTGGATCATCCGATCTACGATCAGATGATTCGAATCGAACTACACATTGTCATCCCATTTCCCACTTGTTTGCTGACGCAACACCATGCCAGCTAGTCGTGCGGTGTCACATGGCACCGCGCGCCATGCAGAATTGCGCACCCAATCATGCAGCGCCACGTGGCATAGCTTCGTTGCGCTGGCACCGCGCAGGCACTAACTGTGTTAACTAGGAAATTAGGGATTTTTTTAAAAAAATTTATTTAAATCATCTGAAATTTCAAAATTTCATAGAAAATAAAATACTTAACTAAAAATCACAAACAAGGGCTCGTTGGATTCGTCTTGCGAGAGAAATCTAACAAATCTAAAATACCCAAATTTTACTAGTATTTTGAGCTTAATTTAGATTTAGTGAAACTTAATTTTTATTAATTAAACCAAAAATACACTTTAGGTTGATTTGAAATTTTTAGAGATTGAAATTGAAGTTAAAATACACTAACCATAAAAAATACAAGTCAAAAGAATTTCTAGATTGGAAGATATTGCATTCTGAAGTTCAAATAACAAAAATAAATTAATGGACTTTATATAAATCATGGAAAATCATTTAAATTAGGTTAAGTTTTGAAAACTTATAACAAATCATAGAAAAATCCCAAAAATGCAAATAAATACTCATTTTAAAGGTATTTTAGGAGATTAATTTAAAATTAATTCTAATTAATTTTGAGCAATAATTAAAGCTTAATTTAGGTTTAATTAAAATTTAATTAGTCTTATTACTCCATAATTACCCAAGTAATTAATCTTAAACTTTTTTAGGTTGATTAATGGGATGGCCCCTGCCTCTTATAATTTTCTTGAGATTTATTGCTAGATTAATTAGAAAATTGCTTATCTTAGGCATACTTACTCACTTAATTAATTAAGTGATTAATTAAGATTCTAAATAGCAAGGAAACTATTAATTAAGCTTGCTAATCATTGTAGAATAGTAGATGGGCATGGGGAATGAGATTGGGACCTCTTTCCTATTATTTTTCCTAAGTTCATTTCACTTGACTTGAAACTAATTAATTTTAGATTAAATAACAGTTTAATTTATTAATTAAATGGCCTAATTAATCAAATTACAATCATAATCATTCTAAAACTAATATAATTAAGTTTCTTGGGTAGACTCTTAGGTGTTCAATAACCTAAGAAAATATTAAAGAAAATTATAATTGGCCCATATGTGTAGGAGAATTATAAGAGTACTTCATTAAGTCCCTTAGCTTAATTAACCATTAATTGTGAGCCAATAACATTAAGCCCCTTTCATTTCTTAGGATCATTGTTGATTTAATTTCTAATGCATATTCATATCATGTTGGCTCACCATTACTTGGGTAAATATGTTAAGGTGATATAGAAAAGGGGTAATTAATCGACTTAGCTCATATTATAATCTAATTAATCTATAAAATCAACTTAATTTCTTATTATTGAACCAAATTGATTAACCTATATGGAAATGGGTTAAGAGCAATAAATGATTGAATATCCTCTTTTCTCTAAATCAAATCAAACATCCAAAATAACTTAATAAGAAGCTTTGGTTTACTTTAAATGATTATATTTGATATGATTGTCCTTAGAATTAGTTTGAATGAAACATGTATTTTATGTCTTATTATTCTTTTCCAATCATATTAAATGATGTGTGTCATGTCATTCCATGTATTCATGTTTTCAAAATGTTTAAACTTAAATGAATTTCATTTATGTCAAGCTTGCATGTGTTGATTTAATTTAATATACGTGTGGCTATTATCACTATTAAATCCAAATGTATTTTCAAAAAGTGTATAAATGAGTAATAACATATGAAGTGATAGTTGTTATGATTACATATAGGTTTGCATGTGCTCATAGCTTAAGTATGTGAAATAAAGCTTTATTTTCTTTATTCCATATGCAGTTTCACATGTATTTGAATATTGATAAGTATATAGTCTGGACATCCCGAGAATTTGAGGCATTAGTTAGCCCCAATGAGGTCATTTGATTACCTCACTTCCCTGGTTTAACAATGAGAACTTATTTGATTTCATTTACATGTGTTCCTACATTAGAATTGGGATGAAATTCTATTTCACATACATAAATGTTCTAATCAAATAAAATGTAATTTTTGCATGATTTTCTTTCTCTTACTTACATATACATTCATGTGTAGTGAGATAGCAAAGTATATAGTTTAGACATCCCAGAACATGAGACTTTAACTAGCCCCAAGGAGATCATTTGATTACCTCACTTCCCTGGTTTAACAAATGCACGTACTCGCTTATTTCTCTTTACATGTGTATGTATGTGTGGCTAAAGGATGAAAATCCCTCTTTTCTAATAAAAAAATACATGCATTCATAATAGACTAAGTGATTGAAGTAATTATCCATATGATTTGGGGTCTCTTTCCTTATGTTCTTACATACAAATTTACATGTGTTTGAATGCAAATGGGTATATAGTTTGGACATCTCGGGAATATGAGGCTTTATTTAGCCCCAAGGAGGTCATTTGATTACCTCACATCCCTAGTTTAATAATGACACGTACCTATTTAATTTCATTTTTATGTCTTTTTATATAAGAAATTGGATAAAGCTCTAAATTAATATGATTAAATAATTCAATTAAATAAGAAATATGAACTTTAAATATGCACTCTTACTTTCATCATTTAAGTGTGCTAACAGTTGCATGTATAGTTACACTTAAGATTATATCATATCCATGTTACTTGTGATGGTAAGGAATAAATTTATGTATGTCATGTGTTAGTAGTTCACTCAACTAATCTTATGAAGCCTTTCATGTTGAATACAATCATTTAAGGTGAACCTAAACTTAGGATCAATTTAAAATATGTAATAAGCCATTCACTAAAGAGAACTAAACCAAATTAACAAGCTTTAGAAAGTGTCTTAGGGTAGGGATGAAAGATGGCAATCTCTTTTCTTCTCTTTATAACACTTAGTTGATTAAATGTAGGTCATATGAAACAAAACAAGTCACAAATTAAAACTTTCAAATCAACTAAACAACTTAAAGTGAAACCAACCCCTTGTGTTAAATTGAATCTTTCCATATTTAGAAAATCATAATCTTAATACATAGTTAGAATATACCACACAAGCCTTAACATACACTTTAGAATTAAGTCACTACTTCTAGCCTTATGTTAGGATGGTGCATGATTTGATGTATATTTTATTTTGTGATGTATTATTTAAGACTGGATGTTAGGGTGTATGTTTCGTAGATCAGATGTTAGGCCATTATTAGCCTAATTATATCTTTTGTAGGGGATTGTGCTTAAGGGGCCGCTAAAAAATTAATATAAATGCTCTCTTTGTAGGTTGCTTAAGCCCTTAAGCATAATCTAAGTTAGGATAGGTGGACTTTGTTACCCATGTGTAGGGTGCTAAGTCAAAATTATAAATATAATTGCTTGGGTGGAATGTATGTTTAACTAACCTCTATTCTTGCAGGTATAGTTAGATTTACTCTTTCCATTTATAAGTAATTTTATAATTAAGATTTAGGATTAGTGCTATGGTGGAATTAGGATGAGCATTTGCTAGAAGACTATGTCTTATGTGCCATGTGATGCCTTGAAGTGAGCCAAGTCAAAGAAGCAAAGAGGAGGAAAGAAGACATAAAAATTTGAAGAAGATGAAAAACCCCATAACATGTATTCATTATTAATTGTAATTATTCTTTTCTAATCTTGGTTGTATAAGGGTAGATCTCGGCTACATATTTTTTCTTTTTGGGTTGTACGGCGGTCCCCGACCACTCTGGCCTTTTATTATTTTACGCTAGCTATAAAATGTTTGATGTTAGGTTTAGCTTGTGCATCAGAAATGGCATGCATTTTCATAGTTTCTTATGATTGGTGTTTGTTGTATGGCTTGGATACAATTAGGCTCTTAGGAAAAAATAAATCTTATACCAAATTACAACTCATAACTAAAATTTTAAATAATTCATAACCTCACCATAAAGCCTAAGTATTAAATCAAGATAATTAAAAGATTTAACAACCCCTTAGCTAAATGGTTGAATGTTTCACAACATGCATATCATATTATTTCACTCTTGAAAATAGGGGATTTCCATCCTTGCACAATAGGGAAATGCTTGACCTGTGAGGGCATCCCTTGTGGTGAAAACACACCCTTCACGATTTAGCTCATAATTTATTTTTATCACGCATTTAGTCATGTGAAAATCCCAAAGCCTTTGTCAAAATGAAGTGTCAAATACAAATAAAATTTGAAAATATTTGCATTAGACTAAGTCATTTCTCATACCACTCATGCTCTAGTCTCTTTAGGGAGTGAGTTTAAGAACTTTAGTCTCTTTCTAAATAATAACAACCTAATTATCTCATAAAATCATATGACTTGACCACATGGATTTAAAGCGTAGGAGGAGTTTGCTGGCTGTCACTCTAAGCGATTGTAAGTTCAGCAGTCAGATGGTCTATCCTCTCTTGTGGAGGTAGACCATTATGTCCACCTTTTGCTTAGATTTAGGATGTGCTTGTGGTTTGTACCAAAAGCTCCTTAGCTTAGGATCCAAGGTAGCTGTTTCCTTCAGACTACAATCATAAATCATAACCTTTTAGGCATTTCTATAATCTTATGTTGTGGAACTATAAGTCCTAGCTTTTTAATGAATTCTTAACTGTAACAAAATTAGTTCTCCCTTTGAATATATAAAGCCCAACCATAGGACAGTTTGGATTGTTCACTGGGTTTCCTAGTATCATGAGCATTCCCAACTCATTTCTTTGGCTTCCAAAAAATAAGTCTCACCTTTTTATCTATCCCATTTGATTTTTACAAACAATCCTTTGATAGTCTAACCTTGAAATCTTTGGAGACCCTAATTTAATCAGAGTGTTCTTCAGATTTCTCATACCCTATGATGTAATTAACTATGAAGGCTTGTCTTCATAGGGAACTTAATGGACCCGACTTAAAATAAGCCCTACTTTATGTTTCCAAGTAAAGTAGGGGAAAGATCTCTGGTATATTCAAAGACTCATCATGCCTTAGGAGTCTTTATTAGGTGATTAGTTTCATTGTAGGGTGATGACTTCTATCATTTCGATATAGTACATCATTTTGCAATGTCATACCCGATCACTTCAATAAGTACCCCTTAAGATCTGCGTGGTGTCCCACCATTTTGAAAATAAACACAACAGTAGTGTTAGTTTAAAACTACACCTGAAAAATTACATATTTATAGAAAATAAAATCTAACTACACCTACAAAATTGATGTTAGCTAAGCCCAAATCCAAACAATTATATTTTACTAATTTAGACTTAGCACCATGGGTAAGCCCAATTCCCTAATATGGATTATGCCGGGGTTATAAGTAACCCAAGCAAAAGCATTTGTATTCATTTTTATTTATGCCCTTTTAGCACAATCTCCTAAAAAAAAATAACATTAGGCTAATAGTGGTCAAACATCTAGTCTACGCATAAATAATCCTAACATTCAGTTTAACATATTACATCACAAAATACACCGTCCTAACTTAAAGTTAGAAGTGGTAACTTAGTATTCTAATTTGTGTGCTAAGGTTTGATGTGATATGTCTTAACTAGGCTTTAGGATTATGATTATCTAAGATTTGAAATGTTTAAGTTATATGTGAGGGTGATTTCACTTCAAGTTATTAAGAGGATTTGTAGATTTTAATTTATATTTTGCTTTATTTCATTTGATATTTACTTAGCATCTACTTATTATAAAGATAGAAAGGAGGGTTGACCTCATTCATCCCTACACTAAGTCATTTTCTAAAGTGCATATTATTACAATTTTGGTTTCTTTTAGTGAATGATTTATTAGACATTTTTATTAATCCTATATTTGGGTTAATCTTAAAGAATCCTATTCAACATGAAAAATATCTTAAGATTAATAAAATTGAATTGCTACTATATAGATGATGTTGCATCACTTATTTTCATCATTAATAGGAGACATATGGTATTCAACTTAATATACATATACATGCAATGTATTTTTTTGCACATTTGAATGATTGTTAATGCATATATTTTCGTAGAAAGAGGTGATCCCATTCTTCAGTTGCATACGTTTCACGTGAAGGGTAAAAATTATTATGCGGAGTTCAAATATAAAAACATATTTAAATTTCAATAATAATTTATCACTTAATCTTATTTATAGTACGAGTATATATACATAAAAGATGTATTATATTCATAAATTATGTACATAATAAGCGGCATATGAAATTCAGATGTAGCTCTGTTTCTTATAACTTCATATCTAACAATTTCTCCACGTGAAAAGGGCAGTACAAATAAAAGAAAAAAAAATCTTAATATAATAACTCCAGCGAAAAAAAGTGTGACTTCTCTTTGTCTCCTTACTCTGTACATGCCACATCCGTTTATCTGAAGAAGCTCCTCTATTCCGTCTCTTTCTATAGGCCGATCTCCCCTTCGCTCACCTGCCGCTCGACACAAGCCTACGCCCCTCTCCTGCTTTATTTATTTTTCTCGCCTCACACATATTGCAGCCGTCCAGATCCCATCTGTCGTATTCCGCCACGTAGTCCAGTCTGTTCCTTCTCCTGTTCCTCAGCCTCATGTAGCCAAGCCAGCTCTCAGCTCCGCTCTCCTTCCACCCCTCACTCCATGTTCGCGTATACATATAGCCAACTCCCTGTCCAGCCTACCTAAAGAACTCCTCTGGTCTCTCCTCTCAGTTTATTGTTCAAGTTCCAGCCTGCTTCACACCTAAAGCCCTGCACCCACAGCTCTTCTTTCGTTTCGACCTTTCTGCTTAACTCCTACCTGATTTTCTGTTACTCTCTCTCATCTTCACCTGCAACCCAGTGCACTCTCTCCTAGCCAGAAACCCTATGGGTTCCCTCACCAGCAGTACCTATTCTCTTTGCCTTCCTTGAGCGTCTATTCTTCCACCAGCTCCTCAGAACCTCTTCCACTGCTGCAGCAAGAGGGCTTTTTTAACCTCTCTTCTCTCCATCATTTCAACCAAACTTCTCATCTCACATCTCCCTTTCACCAACCTTAAAGAAGCTGTTCCCATTTCTCTCTCTCTCTCTCTCTCTCTCTCTCTCTCTCTCTCTCTCACTCACTCCAAAACAAAAAAGAAATAGAAAACAGCAAAGAGAAAATTATTATTATTGCTTAAGTCTGTTTAAACTGTAAAGATCACCAAAAGGAATAACAAAAGGAGATTGAATGTGTGCGGGAAAAAATCTATTTTATGACATGCAGATATTTTGAGACCTCGTAATACTTAGAAGAGTATGACAGTTTTTAAGATCACATTTTGCTCAATATAATAGATGAATTTGAAGACTACGATCATGATATTACAAAACCCCTATCATTATGCTTAGAAAAGTTTGATAGGTAGGTCAATCAGACTCTCGATATTACCCCCTATATGAGAATGAAGTCAGGAGGCTGTCAAATTTTTAACTGATAGGATACTTAAATATGTTCAAATAAAAGTATTAATAAGCTTAAATCAATCTCACATGAAAATGAAAAATTAAAGATAAATCCACATTCAAAATTCCAAAAGTCTTCAAATATAAATGGGCTTACCAAAAAATAAATTTACATGGATTCCATGGCTTGATAATGAGCACAAATGAAACTTCTAATAAATTTGAAGACTTGTCTTCTAAACAAAAAATAATAATAAAGCAGCTTTCATAAAATTCACAATGAATTCAATAGTTGTTTATGAGCATAGATGACTTTTTAAAGAACACTTGGACTATCAAGTCTTCTGTTTAAGACATAAAGTTGAAGCACATAAGATCTGATTGAGTGCTAGCTTCAAACTAGAGTGAACCTCAAATAAACTTCATGAGGGTCCATAATAATGCTAAACATCTTGGTAGAGCATAATGTAGAGCTTTTAATGAAGGATTGGATTGCCTCATAACTCACAATATAAATTGAAGTGAATCAGAAGCAATGAGAATTGTAGTGATTATTAAGCTCATTATGAGCTAAAACAATTATTGAACATGAAGAATTTATAGAGGCTTGAAAGTTCGTCAACAGCCATGAATCATATTTCACTTAATTTTAAGAATTGGATAACTCATGATAGTCTAGAATTCATGCTAAACTTACAAGAGACTAGAAGGTTTGGGATCAAAATTCATCACCTCTAGATGAAGAGCTTGGAATGATGTTAAAATTTTGGATGGAATAGTAGATAAGACATTACCCAAAGATTTCACCCTCATTTTGTGAGGACTTTAGATCGATTCCATGTTTCCTATAGGCATATGCTTAATTACCTCTCTATCTTGAGAGAACTTTCTAAGGCTAGTCATTAGATCACTATATGTAAAGTATAATAGCGATGTAGAGTTTTAGAATTTAGATTTATAAAATTCATCATTCTTTAACTTAAAGTGAATGTTGGGGGAATGATGATGTGCCCGATCAAGATCTTATGGTTCCGTCATCTCAGGCTATTGTGGTCCCTAGTCTACTTAGTCAAAAAAGATGATCGACCAAAGATCCTATTAGCGACCATAGATTACATTTAGAAAACCTTGTAGACTTAGGGTGGTGTTTATCTAAGGAGACATGCTTAAGTCCACCTTAGCTAACAAAGGGCTTTTTCCCTTATCAAGTGCAACATATAGTTCACAAAATTACAGCCATTAGGGGAGCATACAATCATGATTGTAATATAATGATGTTATTTGGTGGCAGCCACTCGATCAGAGGACTCTAGTCGTAACCGCATTATATGTGGAGTCTACTGGCCAAATCACATGGATGGAGGACACGTGCCACATCCTTACTGCATTAGATTGTTTGAGAGTAAACATAGTTATATACTTGACTTGATATTGACTCAATTGTTAGCTATAATTTTCTTAATTTGTCACTTTCAATAAATAATTACGGAAGGTGGATAGATTGGATTTTGGTTTAAAATTTGAATGATAGGTTTCATTTAAGCATTTATGATGGAATGACATTAAATTTTACATTTGAATTGATACTTGATTTAAGTCAATTTGATTTAAGATTATGATTATATTTTTGACAGTATCCCTCCGGTTGACATCTTCAACAACCAACCATCATTGGGATATATATGTCTTCTTAGTCATTTAGTTTATTATTCAGATCCTACCGACTCTATTAATTTAATGGTAGAGGATCAGTTCTAAATTTATATTTTGAGAATTTTAAATTTGAGAACATTGAATATAAATATTTTGGATATACTTATAATGATGACCCTCAGGTTGATATCTCCAATCAACTGAGCCATCACTAGGGTAGGTCATGCCAACTCTACTTGTTTGCCGGTATAGGATGGGTTCGCTAAACTTTGCAATTTTATTTTCATACCAAATTAGAGAGTTTAAGATCTTAAATAAGAAATTATTCTATTAAGATGTTTAATGGTCGTATGCAAATATAAATAAAATTACTCTCTTTGGTGATAGAGCATTTTACTTAGAATCAATCCTGTCAACTCCAATTTTGCAAGGAATTGGATTGATTAAGTGGGACTTACTACTTCACCATATAGATAAAGCGCCCAATGAATTTATTTTCAATTTCTATACAATTTATGAGGTTTTCACATTTTTAGTAATTAAGGCTTAGGCCCAAGATGCTCCTTATGAAACATGTAAATTGCTTGGGAGTACTTGCATACCTCTCGAGATGCTATGTTTAATTTATTTCATCTCTTGATATGGTCATTTGTACAAATCTCGAGATAGTGATTAGAAGTTTGGCTGCCTCTGTAATGCATGCATGAATGATTTCATTTTGAAATAGTTGATTTTCCATATGCATTGGAACACAAGCTTTCAATATAGGAATTGCATTGAAATATGTTCATAATACAATCTTTCAAGCTAATATGATGAAATTAAATGCAAAAATATCTTACTATATAAACCATTTTATCTAGAAGTAGCTTATGTACATTTCAATATTATAGTTTGAATGTTAAGCTACATCAAGATGTATATAAATCTTAATCTTTTGGATTAGTCACACTTATCAAAGAGCTTTCAAATTCATCATAAATCTCAACAATTCATTTGATTATATTACTATTTAATGTGAATAGTGATACTCTAATTGCACATTAGGGAGACTAGCTAATGCTCATAAAAAATGATCAATTCTTGCTCTTAAGTGAGCTATCAAGCTCTATGTAAGCTCTTCAAATTCAATTGAGCTTAGTTAAAATCACATCCTACAACAATCCAAATTTCCAGTGAGTAAGTCATTTTCAAATATATTGATGAGTTATTGAATCCTTCATAAGTGTCATTTGAGTTTGATTTTTGCAAATCAATTTTCTTGTTAGGACTTTAAACTTTCACATTTTAAATTTATTTTGATTTAATTATAAATTATTATTTTGTAATCATTTAATTTTGTTATATTTAAGTCCTCCATATATCCAATATTGACAAAATTTCAGTAACACCTCCCCTAGTTAGGGGAGTTCTACTAAAAGTAGGCCTACCCACCCATCTAATAAGACGTGCATGGGTGGTGTTTTGCAACATTGCGGTTGTAAATCTTCCAACCTACTCATCTAAAAAGATGCGCATAGGCTCTTTGAGTACCTGCATAAAATCAAGCTCAATATATTTGTACATTCACATTTATACAATGAATGACAACCATAGAATCAAATCAATGATGAAATTTGCAAAGGCCCCTTCTTCTTCTTCTTTTTTTGAATTTTCTTCTCTTTTTTTTTTTTGTAATTTGGTAGGGAGAGAGATGAGGCTCTGGGATAGTGGGTCAACCTTTTATACATAAAGGGAAGATAGAAGGAGCTACTATGAGTTGAAAAAAAGTGAAGCGGGAGTTTGGCTTACTATTAAGCTACAATAAGTAGAAGAGTTGAGGAAATAAGAATTAGACATCAAAAACAACTTTATGGAACTTCCAAAGGGAGTTGCTATGTGTTATGTAGTGTTTGACTAAATTTAGGGGGAAGGGGAGGAGTCGGTTGATGGGGTTGTGGTAACAAGCTTGAAGGGAGAATGAGAGCAGGTCAGCTTAGGGTTACTCTACCAAGAGGGGAAGAAGAGAGGGGCTCCGATTTGAGCTGCTCGGTTGCCATAAGAAAGGGATGGATGGAAAATGAGGAGGGACTCGGCTACTCTAAATGAATGGGAAGGGAAGAAAACTGGAGATCCAGACTCGGCTCACCCAGAAAGAATAGGAAAGAGGGATTGAACCGTGCACTCGAGAGGGATGGATGACCAACACTAGATGTTTCGACCAGGTTGGTTCGACTACCTCCTCTAACAAAGTAGACTAGGGACCATGATAATTTAAGATGATGAAACGATAGATCTTGATTGAGCACCTCACAATTTCTCCCACAATTCGCATTAAGTCAAAATATAATGAATTTCTTAATTTTAAACTTCACTTACTACTACTATATGATAAGTAAATGGGAGAGGTAATTAATTAGAAGTGCATGTGTCATTAGAAACCTAAATTAGATCTAAAGTTCTCAAAAAATGAGGGCAAAATCTCCATGTAGTGCTTTATCTACTATTTCATCCGCCCTTTTGAAAATTTATCTAACTAAGCAAAACTCTCTTCATTGAGAGGTCAAATATGAATTTTCAATGCCAACAATAATATTTTAGAAATCACAAAATATATGAAAAATATGAGCATAATAAGAACCAACCCTAAGTGCAATTTTTCCAAGTTATGTTAGGAAAAAAAGAGCATAAGAGTGATAGTAATGAATAAACTAAAAGTTTCATTACCAAAGTCATTAATTCTTTTAATTAAAATAAATATCATTTTGTAAGTACATAATGACATTAAATGAATATTTTTTAAGAAAATCGCATGCATGTGTGTGGTGTTTATTTTTGGAAATGGTGGGACACCACGTAGATCTTAGGGGGTACTTATTAAAGTGATCAAGTATGACATTAAGGAATGGTGCACGATCTCAAAAGATAAAAAATCTCCTATAATGGACCTAATCACCTAATAATGACTCCCAAGGCATGATGGACTTTGAATGTGTTAAAATTTTTCCTACTTTACATGGAAAAGTAAAAGCGGTTTATTTTAACCGTCTATTAGTTCCCTATGAGGCAAGCCCCCATAGTTAATTAAATGATAAGGAATGGGATCCTTAGGAATACTCTATTAAAGTAGACAATTAGGGTCTCCAAGATTTGAAGACTAGACTATCAATAAATTTATTATGTTTGAAAAATTAAATGAGATTGTTCATGGAGAAGATTTATTTTGAGAAGCCAAAAGGAATGAGTAGGAAATGCTCAGAATACTAGGAAGCCTAGTGAGCATTCCAATATATCCTATGGTTGGGCTTTATATGTTTGAAATTGAAGAGATTGATTTTATTAAAGTTGACATTTTATTAGAAAGCTAGGACTTATAATCCCAACATAAGGTTGTAGAAATGCCTAAGAGGTGAGGGATTTATGCTTGTAGCCCAAAGGAAACATCTACCTCTGATCCTAAATCTATGGAGCTTTGGAAAGAACCAAAGCGCGACCTCAATCTAAGTGGAGATGGGTATATGGTTAACCTCCACGAAAGAGAGGATAAACCACTCGATTGCTAGACTTACAATCACTTGGAGTAGTAGCCAGCTAACTCCACCTACGCTTTAAAATCATGTAAGTCATATGTTTTGCAAGATGGTTAGGTTGTTATTATTAAAAAGAAAACTAAGGTCCTTAAACCCACTACCTAAGAGACTAGAGCATGAGTGGTATAAAAAATGACTTTGTCTAATGCAAATCTTTTCAATTTTTTATTTATTTTTGGACTCTTCATTTTGATAAAGGCTAAAAAATTTTTATATGCCTAAATGCATGTTGAAATGAGTTATGGGTCGAATCAAGAGAGAAGATGGTGAATCTCCATAGAGTTGCTCTCACATCAAGTGGTTCCCATATATGCAAGAATGGAGACCCTCATATTATAAAGTGATTCAAGATGATATGCATGATATTAATACAACATCCATAAGGGTTGCTAAAATATTTCAATTATCTTGATTTAATGCTTAGGCTTTATGTGAGGTTATGAGTTATTAATAAAATTTAGTTATGAGTTATAGTTGGGGTAGAAAATTTATTTTTCTCTAAGAGCCTAATCGAATCCAAGCCACACATCAAATCACCATATATGAAGAAACTAAAAAAAGACATGTCATTTCTATTGTGCAAAACCTAATGTGAAATAATAACAGGCCGGTGCATTCGGGTACCATCGTACAACACGAAAAGAGAAATGGGTAGTGGAGCTCTACCCTTATACATCTCTGTTTATGAAAGAATAATTACAATTATAAAAATAAATAAATGCTATGGCGGGGGGTTCTCTCCCTATTTTGTTTCTTCATATCTCCTTCATTTCTTTATTTGGGTTTGCCTACTCCAAAGGCATCATGGAGGCCTCCTAGGACAAAGCCTTCTGGCCTCTACTCATCCTAATTCCCCCATAACACTAACCACAATTCTGCAATTACATTAAAAAATAGTAAAGTAAATCTAGGTACACTTGCAAAACAGTGTTAATAAATACATACAATAAACAGGTTATATGTATGATTTAGACTTAGCACCAGCACATGGGTAACCAAGTACACCTGTCTTAATTTAGATTATGCTTAAGGGTTAAGCAACTTGCAAAAGAAAGCATTTATATTTATTTTAAGCATCCCCTTAAGCACAATCTCCTACAAGAAATATAATTAGGCTAATTACGGTCTAACATCCAATCTATAAAGCATACACCCTAACATTCAGTCTATAATAATACATCATAAAACCAAACATACATCAAGCCATATCCCACCCAAACATAAGGCTAAAAAGAGCTAACTTAAGGTGTGTGCATTAAGGCTTGTGTGGCATGCCTTAACAAGGCTTTGTTATAATTTTCTAAGTAAGAAAGAATTTAATTTGAAGGATGGTTTCACTTAAGTGGGTTAATTGCTTTGTGAGTTTTACTTAATGTTTTCTTTTATTTCATTTGTCTTACACTTAACAACTAAGTGTTATAAAGAGAAGAAGAGAGAGGATCACTTTCTTTTGTCTCTACCTTAAGCCACATCTAAAGCATATTAAATAAAAGAATTCTCTTTGGTGAATGGCTTATTACATATTTTAATTAATCCTAAGTTTAGGTTCACTTTAAATGATTTCATTCGATAAAAAAGACATCTTAAGATTAATTGGAGTTAATTACTATCACACAGCACATGTTTATTCATTTCTTCCCATCATATATAACATGCATATGATTAAATCCTAAACATATCTATACAGGCAATATGTTTTGGCACACTTAAATGCAGGGATAAATGAGTTTCATAAAAAAAAGGATTCATTAGCTAAATACACACTCAAATGTATGAAAGTTCTAAGCAAGTACTTCATCATTGTTTAATTAGGAGAACGAAGTAGGAACCTCCTTGGGGCTACTTAAAGTCGTGCGTCCCTAGGTGTCCAAATTAGATATTCCAACTATTCTTAACTACATGTGGATCTAATCATGCAAAAATTATATTTAATTTAATTGATTTATTTGTGTGAATGAATTAAAGCTCTATCCAAATTCTAGTGTAAAATGCATAAGAATGCAATCAAAGCAGATGCCACCATTATATTTTGCACTAGGGGTGAGGTAAAGACCTCCTTGGGGTTACCTAAAGTTGTGCATCCCTGGAATATCCAGACTAATATATCCACTAACATTCATAGTTATGCATATCAACATATGAATGAAAGAAAGGAACTTCACTTTATATAAAAAGCTTATACTCACATGCACCTCCTATGTATGTATAACTAATGTCACAACATGTATTATTATTCATTAATAAGCTTGTAAAATACATTTGAGGTTTAATAGTAATAATAGCCACATATTTTAACTTAAGCCAACACATGCAAATTGACATAAAGGAAATCATTTATTTTAATTAACTTTTTTTAAAGAAATGAATGCATGAATCAAGTGGCATGTAACATTTTAATATGATTGAGAGAAATAAAGAAACATAAGCATGTAATTTCATTCAACCCAACTAATTCCTAAGGATAATCACATTAAATAAGCTTATTTAAAATAAACCAAAGTTTCTTAAAGTCATTTTGATTTTATGTTTAATTTGATTTAAGAAATGTGAGAAAGATTTGCTAATCCTAATCCCATTCCCCATATATTAATTAATTTGATTTAATGAAAAGAAATTAGGTTGATTTTATGAATTGGTTAAGTTAAGCATATATTAAATCAATTAATTAAACCCTTACCTATGTTACCTTAAGGTAATTAATTAAACAATTATGAGCTAATGTGATATGCAAATAAATTGAAAAGTAAATAGCAATCCTCTTACAAAATGATAGGGGCCTAATAATTAGCTCACAATCATTAATTAATTAAGCTTAGGGAACTCACTTAATCACTTTTATGGTTTTCTCACACATGTGAGCTAACCATAATTTCATTAGCTCTCCTTAAGTTATTAAACACCCAAAGAACTACCTAAGGATTAATTAGGGAAATCAGATTTAATTAAAATTTTAATTTAATTTATCAAAGGATTAATCCATTAATTCAATAATTTTTCTTTCTTAATTATCAAATTTTGATTATCTTTTGAAAATGAGATGGACTTAAGGGAAAAGATTGGAAAGAGCTCCCAACCTAATTCCATAAGCAATCCATTTAATCAAGCATCAATTCATATAATTTGAGTTTTGACTTAGAATTAAGTCATTGATTAATTAATTAATCATTAATTAGCATTTTGGTGAAAGGAAAGGAAAATTAGGGTTAGAGTATGGGAGAAACCCAATCTAATTCCCAAGCCTCCTTACTATTTCATAGTAATTAAGGAGTCCAAATAATTAATTAATTATTGTTCATATACTTAATTATCACTTAGTTATATTAAGTAATTAGGGCTTAATTAGTTAATTTCCCTAATTAAGCAACCTATGAAATCCAAGAAAAATTAGGGAGGCAGAGGTCATCCCCCTAAACATCCTCAGAAAGTTTGAAATCAATTGGATGATTAATTAAGAAGTAATTAGGCTAATTAAGTTTCTAATTAAACTTTAATTAAGCCAAAATTAATGTTCAAAATTAATTAAGGATAATTTTAAAGGGTTCTTCTCAAATACCTTTAAAAGCCCTCATTTGATTTTTGAATTTTTTTTCACAATTAGTTTTGAATTTTGGAACTATCAACATTAAAAATGGATTAATTAACCATAATTAAAGCCTTAATCTCATTGGCACCACATGGTGTGTTGACATAATGTGCTTTCCACATGGTATGATGGGATTGATTATTTAAGTTGTCACATTGCATGGTTGAGTCGGTTGAGGATGCACTTTCTTGAGCGGTCAGATCTAAGATCGGGATGGCATCATCAAACTTAGATTGAGTAGGATTAATCAGGTTGATCTAGCATGATTTGATCAGGATCGTCCGTTCCAATCACACAGAATGGAAGGTCCGTGATCTATCTCCTCTTGATCGATGAGAGACGGAGATCATCCATCATTCATCGCTCGATCTGAGCTCACCCGAGCTCGAATGAAAATCAAATCACTCCCACACCATCAAGGAAGCAAATTAAAGAGATCTAACAATGGAAATCTCACGACATGCAGCTTTTCTTTAAAAAGCTCCAAACCATTTTAAGCTAGAGGCCAGTTTCAATGGCATACCTCACTGGAGCTTAGGACCGGCGGTTCCAACAATTAAGGAAGCTTCGTTTAGTAAAAATGAAACCTTGTTGAGTGACACAAGCTTTGATTTGAGGTGGATTGCTTGGAAGGCCAAGGAACGGTAAGCTTGGGGTATGATTCATTCTAGCTCGTCTAGCTCCAAGGATGGTGTGTGCAAAGTTAATTGCACTTTGATGGAGGTTTGAGCAAATGGCAATCAGATTGGGACTCCCCTATTTTAGTTTTTTATAAAAATATTAGAGGAAGAGTTGGGGAGCTCGGGAAGCCTTGAAAATCACTGGATGTGCTCTACTAGGGTTGAATCAGTGAGTCTCTTGATTTTGAGAATGAGGGGTTATACCCCTCTATTCCTTGGATGAGATGCTAGCCTTATTTACCCATTTTGATCAAATGGTTATCATGGAGAGCTCGATTTGGGCAGAAACACTTGAGTGGCTACACTTGAGTGGAGGAGGGAGTGCGTGGCGCCATGGGAGTAGTGGGTGTCCTATAGCTTTCCAAGTGTTCTAATAGGAATGGGAGGGGATTTCAGCTCCCATGAGTCATGGCTGACCCAATCACCCTTGGGTCAGGTTAGCTAGTGTCCTTGGTGCCTAAGTGGACCAATGGATGTGGCCAAGGAAAAGAAATGACCATTCCCCTAAGTGATTTACCTCGTTTGATGGCTTTAGCCTAAGGGTATCTTGGTCATTTGGCAATGGATTTGATTTGGGTAGATTTGAGATGAGTAAAAAGTGGGTTAGCCCAAAGTTCTAGTGATTTGGAGTTCATTTGGTTTGATTTGGCTAAATTTGACCTATTTAGGTCAGATTGGGTTAAGTTGGGTCAAGTTGACCAATTTATCAAATTGGATCAAACTAAGGGTTGGGCCAACTTTACATGACCATTTGGAGTGTATTGGTGTCATTGGTTTGGTTCAATTTGCTTTGGATTTGATTTTGGCTTTTTTGGATTCATATAGGTCAAATGGGTCAAGTTGACCAATTTGACCAAATTGGCCAAATTGGCTTGGGTTGGGTGTTGGTTCAAATTTAATTGGCTAATTGAAAATGATTGCAGGCCTTGGATTTAATCAATTTGGATTTTGGCCAATTTGATCCTTTAGGTCAATTTTGGCTAATTTGGGTTAGATTGAACAATTGGTCAAATTGGGCCCAATTATGGCTTTGGTCAAGTTTAATAATCAATTTGGAATGAACTTGAGTCATTGGTTGCAATCAATTTGGTTTAGGTTGCAATTTGGCTAGTTTGGGTTCATATGGTTCATTTGAATATTTCAAGTCAAATGGGCTAGGTTGGGTTTGACTTGAGTTAATTTTGAATTGGCTTCATGATTATGTATTTTATTTTTATTCGGATAGATGATTGAAGAAATGATTGATTCAAGAGAAAATTCATTAGTTTTTGACTTGATTTGGATAGGATTTGGCTAAGTCCAATAAATTGGCTAAAAAGGCATGAATTTGGTTTTGGTTTGATTTTGGACTTGGTTTTGGTCATGTAAATTTATATTTCATTTATATTTGGGGGTATAAATGAAGATATAAATGATTCATGAGAAAGTCATTTGAGTTTGGAGTGATTTGGAAAGCAAATTTTACCAAGCTTAAGGATGTAGGTTAAAAGGGCTAAGGAAAACTAATTTAGTTGATTTATTTATAGTCATTGGAGGTGGGTTTCATTTATATTAATGAATATAAATATAGAGTAATGGTTTATAAAGAAACCAACTGATTTTGAGTTGATTTATATGAGATTTGGCTAAGTCATTGGAGGTAGGTCCACATGGCTTAAAAAGGGTTTTGATTGGATTTGGATTTAGTTTGATTTAGTTTTAACTATTTGATTTATATCTCATTTATGTTTGTGAATATAACTGAAGATATATATGATTCATGAAGAGATCAATCAAATTTGGGTTGAATTGGGTAAATATTTGGCTAGGTTTATGGAATTCAACCATAAGGCTTTGAGGATTTGATTTTGGATTTGATTATGGGTTCTAAATATTTGGAATTTGGATTTGAATTTGGTAAATGATTGAGTTGAATTGATCTTGAGAAATTCAATTGAATTTGGTTAAAGTCCATAAGATGATATCAAAGGGTTTAGGAAGGGTTTCGATTTTGGATTTGATTATGGGTTTCAATCATTTGGTTTGAATTTGGATTTTGATTTTATATTTGAGTTGAATTTGAGGAAGAAAGTATGGATTTTGTTTAGGCTATAGGGTTGGCAAGTCTTCCTAAGTCCCTGGGCATAACCTATTCTAACTAACTCTTCTAAGTCTCTAGGCTTAGGTTTATGTTCACTTAATCACTATAAGTGTCTATAAGAGTCTAGATTTATGATGAGAAAGGTTGAGAACTCACT